>VXBW01001215.1:35046-105354 GCA_013400375.1 Thinocorus orbignyianus
TTTTTTTTTTAAACTTCAGTGGTTCCCTGTAGTCTTCCCATGGAGGGGTATATTCCATCTTTCTGAAAGACAGTCTACACCAAAGCAAATGAAAGCATACCTAGGTATTCAGACAGTTAAAACACTAACTCAGCATTTCATTTGGTGTTCATATATTTTACAATTTATTTTGCCATTTGAAAAAAAAGTATCAGCTTAAGAGGTGAAAGAATGCAGTTTAAAAGTTGAAACCTTACCCTTGGTTAAACCACAGTCAAGGGAGTAATCTTTACCTGAACAGCACTTTCTGTCTGTACACGGGTGTTGTCAAGCTGATTTACAAGACACGCAAAAGTATTGCTCATCCACAGTTTCAAAGAAAAGTCAGAAAACATTCTGTGTCATCACACCATGGAAAACAACACAGCTAAAATAAAAGCAGCCAGACAGCGAGATACATAAAATCAGGAGGCAGAACATATATGCTTAATCTACAACTTACCATAACTTGGAAAAAACATCTTCTTTTCCTTATGGCCTTGCCCACGAGCAACCAGAAAGCAAGCACACAGCACCCGTGTTCCCTCTTGGTGACGAGGCTTACACATACTGCAAAGCATCTACGACCTTACCCGTCTTCCAAGGCAACTTGTTGTCCTTCTGAAAGGCTCATGTATTTTGTAGGGATCTGAAGACGGATTTGTGGCTGTCAAACAATCCATCTGGTGTCTAAACCAGAGCAAACATTGTTCTTTTGTTCACTGTGTGTTGTATTAATAGCAAAATAAAATATCTGGCTTTGAACTAGACCCACATGCAGTCAAGCATAGTGAAGCAGACAACATTTGTAGCATTCTTGGCATCATGATACAACATTCTGTGTACGACTTTGGGCATCAGAGTTAGAACATCATGTCATCTAGTCCATCCTCCATAAACTTCTTGTAAATTGCCATAAACTTTGCTACAAATGCTTCCAGATGATAAATGGCTTTGCTGCCCAATTGCAGGCGGTGTTCGTAGAAGGCTGCCATCTGTGCAACTTCTCCTTTCAGTTGTCCATCACAGTTATTTAGAAGTTCTGTCAGGAGGCCCTAAAAGGGGAAAAAAAGGACAGTATTTGAAAAATCATGCATTTTTTTGTTAAGAGGATTTTTCTCTGAAAATAGCCAAGCTATGACTAGTAGTTCACTCATGAATCCAACAGAAGAGACATTGAAGAATCATTACATCATCTACTTGATCGAACTTGACTCATGGAACCACATCTCTTCAGAGCTTTCTTTCAGGATAAATTCTTCATGTCAGTACAGATGTTACCTATTGCGTTCTTAGATGGGGGCAAAAAATAAATCATATACTGGAACTACTTATGCCTTAATGAAGAAAACAAATTAACCTCATCTACAAATACTATAACCTCTACTGCATGCAAGCACATGGCCCCGGGGAGAATTTTTACCAAGATAGGAAGTGTATTAAAATCACTTGCTTCCTATCTTGACAGCATCAGGTACAAAGAGAAACAACATGAATAAATAACAAGGAAAGGGCTTAAGTATATCTCTTTATATTTACAGATACATATACATGTAGACACACACAAGATACTTTAGAAGAATACTTCAGTCATTACAAAACCCAAAAATGTAGTATTTTGCATCTGAGACAGCTGTAAAGTCATTACAAATCCATCTCTAATAAAATGGTTAGGATTAATTGAGAAGTATCTCTAGACCATTTCAAGTTTATGGAGAGGAAGTGCGCAAAGCAATCCACCTTTGGCCTGACAACAACAGTTCTCAAACAGGGCACTGCAAGATCCACTTACCTACCATAAGGAAGGAAGGTTAAAGAAACACCTTACTACCAAAACCGACAGAAAAGCAGAAATCATTTAATGACACAGGAAATTTATTATTTTGTAGTTATGTCTGATGGCAAAGTCCACCTATGGTAAGTTGCAAACATTGGCTTTAATCTTTGTTCTGCGCTTGTTTTCTTCAGCATCCTTTCATCCTGCCTAAAATAAAAACAACTATGTCCCATTTTCCTTTTTTCTCCCAAGATGACTTCTGTCTTTGAACAGACCTGCTGCATTCTTCAGCAAACCTCTCCTGAACATAGCAAGTACTGAACTTATAACAATAAAAATGTTACATGAGAAACCATAATCAAAATCACCCCATAAAATAGGACTGTGCTTCAATACAGAAACTGGCCTGACGAGTCTTCAGAAGGGACAAAGCATGTTACCCTGTGTTTTCACTCAGCTAGGACGCTGCTGTTCTACCATCACAGAACAAGTTTTAGTAAACCATTCAGCAGAGGTGTGAAACAAGGAAGCCTGCCACAAAAATAAACTACATATTTAAATTTTCTAAATTAGAGAACAGAAGCATCCTGCCCCCAAAATCTACACAACTCGAAACTATCATGTCTAAATATATTTAGGCATGATCTAACTAAACAGTCTAGTATATTGATTGAGGATCTCAAGAAGTGAACGCTCTGTGTCAGTGTTTGCAGGAACAAAATCTTTAATTATCCCTTCAGAGCAATAACCTGGACTATTTAGTTACTGTAGTGGAAAGAAACACAAGAGAAAAGTATCTTTTGGTCACTCACATCCCTTTGGAAAGGACACAGCTCTTCATCAATACTTGGATAATTTGCTATATTTCTGTGTGGTGGTGGTTTGGTTTTTTTTAAACTCAAATTGAGACTGTCACAGTGTTAATATTTGTAACACCTTAAGCTACAGAATTGAATTACCTTCATTATAATCTCAGGAGGAATACAGTGTGTCAGGAGCTCATAAAGCCGTCCACGGACTTCTAAAAGCCTGTTGGAAAGACACCACAAAAATATCAGAAGTATGGCCCCAGAGCATAGTAACGTGTTTTTACTATTTGTGAAATACGCTGCAGGAAAAAAGGAGTCAACCCAAGAAAAGTGCTTTTAAATGTTTTTGGTATTTTAAACCCAAAAGCATTGCACACATCAGTGTTCATATGCTACATACCACTTTTATTTGAACAGTAATGTAAGTTACATATACTCTGGTTACAGAGGTCTCAGTTAATTTAGAAGCCAGGTGGCCATTAGAATTTGTGTCAGGCTTGTCTCCCTCTAATTCTTCGTATCTAAATTATTATTCATGCTTAATATTAGTGAGAAGACACCACAACATTGATTAGAGCCACAAAATTCATTTACACTGTTTTTCTGTCTGTTTACAAGAGGGGGTACAGTGATTAGCTGACAGAAAGTGACAGAGTTATCAATTCTCAACTTTTGATATCAGGAGGTGAGAGGCAACAAGCATTTAAATGAAATAGAAGAATTTAAGTGACATCTTATGTACTATATGAAACAGAATAAAAGGACCAAGCTGTATATATCACACTAAGATGGATAAAGGGGGCAACTACCAGTATTCTTAAACACAACGATTTCTCATTTCCAGTTCCTTTACAAAGGTGTAGTATGCTAAAAGATGATGAAACAGAAGCTTTAAATAAAACAAAGCCCACACACACATAAGGAGAGAACACAACATGCTCATGCTTATGCTCACTTTTGATTACAAAGCTTCAGAGAAACAACAATTGCTTCAGTTCCTGAAGCTTATTCAGCCTCCTCTGCTAATTTTAAAGCTCACTTCCTCTGCCTGCGAAGTACCAGATTCAGTAGAAACACCAGAAAGTTACAGGTAACTAAAAGTAAAGGCGCCACATTTTTAAATATAACTATATTATTTTTTAGGTTCAAGAGTACACCACAAGCATAATTTAAAGCTGCAAGCAAGTGTATTCACTTACCTTTGTGGTGACTGTTGACCAACAATAGCATTTGCAGTTTCTCTCAAATAAACTTCCCAGTCCATCTCAGGAATATCTTGATCAGCAGTAAAAGGATACCTACATAATAATAATAATACTTTTAAAAACTTAAAGCAAACTGTCACCTATTCTAACAAGGCCTCAGAAATAAGTTAATTTCTGTCTCTGTGAATGTAATTTACATTAATTTTTAGCAGTGACTTACTGTTGCACTCTGCAGGATTCACACATAAGTAGTGCTTTCCGAAGATTCCTGCCAGATTTCTCTGCAAGCCTTTGAGCCAGTTCCTGCGGAAGAGTCAGGCCTTCTTTCTTACATACGCTGGACAAAACATGGCAGATCTAGAAGGGAAACAGATTCTCCTGTTTAACATATTTCTGGAGCAGAGATCGGCCAATCTTTTCTAAGAGATGCTTGACAAGTCACCCACCACAAAGGAAAACTAAGTCATTTTGTGGAGATTAAGTTCTTGCTGTGTATTTATGAAATCTTACTTATCTAGTAATAAGTTTTAAATAACTTATTTTCGCTTCTGTTTCAACGTACATCTTCAATGCTGGGAGCAGGTACTCGTACAGCCAGGCATCTGCTTTGAATAGGTCCTATGATTTTGGACATGGAGTTGCAGCACAGGATCAGCCTGCAGGTCGCCATATACTTCTCCATTGTTCTTCGCAAAGCATGCTGAGCATCTTTAGTGAGTTTGTCAACCTCCGTTAACAGCACCACTGAAAAAGGATTAAAAATAGTAGAGTTTTGTATTAATATCAAATCTTTCTAAAAAAACAAGTACTTTGACATACAAGCGATAATACCAAAACAATGATACAAGCAGAAAGAGGCAGCATGGTTTCACAGGCAGGAAAAGAATAAAAACAACCTCCGTGCCTTTTTGACTGTATAAACTTCTGCTCCTTCACACCCTACATTCATGTCCTGGAATGTCAATTTCTTCAGAGCAGGACCTGCAACACTTCAGTGCCAAGAAATAATCCAGGCAGGTGTAGAAGCTTTCACTTTGCTCATTAGTGCAGTAACTTTTAAAAGCAATTTTTAAATAAATGCAAAAGAAATTATGGCATAGACATATCAAAAAGCACGAATGTCTTGAAGACTGCCCTCAATAAATTTTATATTTAAAAGTCAATGTCTTAGCTTAACAAAAGAGTAGTAGAAAGCTGCAGCACCTTCCCATGGTCTTTTAAAGAAAAAGAAAAGATAAAGAAAAGCATATTTCAAAACTGCTTCAGAACAATCAGGAGACACCTAATATGAAGCAGCTAATCCAACCAGCTACCTTCTGCAGCTTCCTCTATTGACAACTCAAAAGATGACTCATTTCAGTCCTACAAATGGTCCAGAGAGAACAACCTGGAAGAACAATTCAGTCCATTGCTCTTCTCCCATTTCTCTCCTGGTTATATATGCAGCCTAAGGAGAGCAGCCAACTCACCAGACCATAAATTCATGTAGGTTGGAAGGGACCTTAAAGATCATCAAGTTCCAAGCCCCCTGTCATGGGCAGGGACACCTCCCACCAGACCATGTTGCTCCAAGCCCCATCCAGCCTGGCCTTGAACACTTCCAGGGATGGGGCAGCCACAGCTTCTCTGGGCAACCTGTTCCAGTGCCTCACCCCCCTCACAGGAAAGAATTACTTCCTAATATCTAGTCTTAATCTCCCCTCTTCCAATTTTAAAACCATTACCCCTCGTCCTATCGCTACACTCCCTGATAGGGTTCCTCCCCATCTCTCCTGTAGGCATATGTAGGTATATGGAATATTTTGAGGTGCATGGTATGACTGCAGCTGTAAGGATATATACAGAAATAAGCAGCAGAGCCAATCACTGTCCAGCAGCCAAGGTGAAATACAGCATTTGCCCTGAGAACTGTGAGGAAAACCAAGAAGAAATACTAAATCCATAACCATTTTCAACTAATTTCTGACCTATTCTGTCTGTCAATATTTCCTCTCTCCTTCAATATCGGTATATAGCTCTGATTTTCCTTTCAATTTAGTGATGGGGAGGAAAAATAAGTCTGTTGTGGCAAATGTACCTTGGAAAACTCGGTGAAAGCCTTTGTTTTCCTACCCAGTGTCCTTCCATACACTATGGCTAAAATGCTTCCAAACTTTCTGCCCAAGATAGCTTATCCCCCAAAACACTACAAATATGCAGCTAACACCTAACTTACACAGCACCATTTACCATACAATTATCCTGTCCCACAAGTCAATATTAAAACTCAGTAGCTCATAACTTAACTACTACTGTAGATTATTAAATTTAGTTACAGTGCATTTCAGTGGTAGACTTGGGGGGGGAAAAAAAAACAGCAGAAATCACAGCTCCTAAGAAACCAACACAGACAACCTCATACCAAGTATTTAACCACTCAAGATATTTCCAGTGGCAGGAAAACAGTCAGCTGTTTGATTTTGGAAGGTTCATGTATGCCCTCATGCAATATACAGGTACAAATAAAACAGTCAACTGAAATCTCTGAAAAACAAGTTTTAAAAGTACTTTGGTTTCAACTGTTTTTACTCACCTTTAAAATCTCGTTGAGTACTTGTCTCAAGTTGTTGGGATTGTGCTACTGTCTTCAGGAGTTCCTGAATTACTACACGGTCATTGTTTCCTGCATCACTGTACCAGGAGTTTAAATAAAACTTGTTTTAAAACACCTCTATACTGCGTATAAAATACATCATCCTAAGCAGTCCCAATCAAGAATGCCAGAAGAATTCAGAAGCTGTTAAAGTTAGACTTAAGCTCAACACATACTTTGTTGAAAGTCACCTTCCCAATAATAAAAACAACCCAAAGATTATGCAGGCCACAGCTGGAATAGTAGCACTGTTCCATTACCTCTTTTAAATAGATCTTATTTTTCTAGTATGAGCAATGTAAACTTTTGCTACTTGTAATTTGGGCAAAGACATGTACAGTGAATGTTTTTACTCACTATGGGAAGAAAATTTAAGTTTAACCACACAATCGGATACCTGACTCAAAGGACTGGTATAAACACATAGGGATTTTTTCCCCTGAAAATTAGATGTCATGCCATGAACAACTTATAAACCGAATGTAAATCTGAAGAGCAGACACAGTTAAAGAGTTAGTAGTTAAAAAACTGATACTACAGATACTATTACAGCATAGTTGATTAACTTTCTTTCCTCTTAGAAGGCAGGAAAACATACTAGATTATCTTCCTGCCTCTTCTCTTACTGTCCCTTAGAAAAGCACTGCACAACTTTCTCAGTTCCCAGGTTCATAGCTCAGCTAGCTTGTCTCAAATTTGACAACCACTGGGGACTGAATTGCAAGCTAAATTACTGAAAAAGCCAAAAAAAAAATNGAAAAAAAATGTAGTAACAGAGAACCTAGGGTTATAATTTCATGATCCTTTATATTATGTGACCACAGCAAAGATTCCAGGAAAACAATAAAGAAAGGCAGAGTTACCACATAAATGTTTACTTTTTGTTGTTCCTTAGTTCTTCCACTACCCACTTACTCAGGAGAACCCATTTTAAAGTATCCACCCAAACTAGTCAAGTGATCAGCAGACAACGCTTTGGAATTCAAACAATATCCTCCTTTTGGAGGAAAAAGAACAGCTCTATCTAATAAAGTTCCATAATAAATTTAATGTCTGCATAGTCCTTCCCAGAAGTTAATTTCCTTTCCCCATGAGCCATTTATCATGTTTCATGTTACTGAAGATGCACAACGTGATTTCACAGTATTACAATTCAATCAAACTTTGCAGACTACAGCACAGCCCACGCAGGTTCACTGTCTGGTCAGTGGGGCTGTATTAGAATAACCAGCAATACACAGAGATCAGGTTTTAGAAGAACAAGCTTTTAAAGGAGNTTACTACTGAAAAAGCCAAAAAAAAAATAAAAGAGGGGGAAAAGGGAAAACCCCACACTCTTCAGCATCCCCAGATTACTGCTTTCACAGAGGCAGCAGTAGCTCTGCAATATTTCACTGGCAAGCAAATGAAAAAGGCATTTTTTTTTCTCCTGTTTCAGTGACCACTCAACCAATGGTTCCCCATTTTTGCCAAGGAGAATGCAGCAGAACGTACAGAAGCACATGAGCAACCGTTCACAATCTGCTGAATAGGCTACACTGACTTTGACTGCAGAGATCTGTCCTTCAGTGAGAAACTGTGATTAGGGGGGGGNGGGGGAAGTAGAAAAAAGGCTAAATGAAACAAGTTGGTTCTCCTTATGAGTTGTTGGGGAAAAAAAATGTAGTAACAGAGAACCTAGGGTTATAATTTCATGATCCTTTATATTATGTGACCACAGCAAAGATTCCAGGAAAACAATAAAGAAAGGCAGAGTTACCACATAAATGTTTACTTTTTGTTGTTCCTTAGTTCTTCCACTACCCACTTACTCAGGAGAACCCATTTTAAAGTATCCACCCAAACTAGTCAAGTGATCAGCAGACAACGCTTTGGAATTCAAACAATATCCTCCTTTTGGAGGAAAAAGAACAGCTCTATCTAATAAAGTTCCATAATAAATTTAATGTCTGCATAGTCCTTCCCAGAAGTTAATTTCCTTTCCCCATGAGCCATTTATCATGTTTCATGTTACTGAAGATGCACAACGTGATTTCACAGTATTACAATTCAATCAAACTTTGCAGACTACAGCACAGCCCACGCAGGTTCACTGTCTGGTCAGTGGGGCTGTATTAGAATAACCAGCAATACACAGAGATCAGGTTTTAGAAGAACAAGCTTTTAAAGGAGACATGGTACATGAGAATAACATCTAAAATGCAGAGCAACATGACAAAAGACCGAACAATAAGCACAAAGATCAAAGTAACTCCAGGATACACACTGCCTTGTAACTGCAACCCAGTCAGCAAAGTCAACACATCCAAAGCCTCCCAGTGGACAAGACATTTACTGTCTTGTGACTTAAAGCAACATTAAAGGGTTTCAGGTAAATACAAGTATTTACTCTGGGTCAGTGAACCACCACTAGCAATTTCACAACTGTCAAAGATGACACAGGGTACACCATTATAGCTTCTGTTACTTAAATCAACATCTGACCTCATTAATGACAGGCCTCCCAGCATTTTATGGTGCTGTTTTCATCCCATGCTCTAAACTCTTTATTTTAAGAGTTACTGGGTAAAGCTTACTTACTCTGAAACTACATTATTTTTGTATTTGTGAGAGAACTAACAATATGGGGCTGTTGGTTCCAATAAAAGTTTTCAATTTCAACCTAAATGGTTAAATCTACCAATCCAGAATTGTTTGTTACCCAGACCTCAACATCAACATGCTTATGAGGCTAGTTAAGCAGAACACTACTGTCTTTAGTATAGAGCAATGCAAATTTTTGTTCATTTAAGCTGATCAATTAAAAATCCTCTCCCTGCTCCCATCTGCAGCCCAAACCCGTAAAACACTACCTAATTTGCTCAATAAATTGGGCAGTCAGTTCCTTATATACACAGGTTGAAACCACTTGCAATATGACCAGCAGCTTATATTTGAAGTGTGACTTTTACACCATATGCTTACCTTGGGTTAACTTCAAGGTGATAATTACTTGCAATGGTGCTAATTTCAATTTTCTTTTTAGAAGGTGCCTATGTAGAAAGTAAGCATATTAAATTTCAGAAAGAACATTGTAAAAATCTGATGCATGACTTTATCTTACAGCTTTCAACTGGCTGGATGACATACAAACCTAAAGACTCAGAGATCAAGGAACTGCTGAAACACTAGACTTAAGCATCGCCTACCCCCAACCCTACATGTTATATCCATAACAAAGACTTTGAATGGATAATCTAACCTTTTAGTAATAATCAATTAAATGCTTAAGACCAAGGCAGATACAATTTTTTTTTTTTTTAATGCTGGAATTCTAACTATGGGAGTAAGAAAACAAATTAGAACTTACATGTACGAGAAAAGTAGTGCTAATCATTTAAGTAGTGCTAATCATTTAAGTAACATTTCACAGACAAATGCAATTCTATACATCTAATTGAGAGCTGGGCTATTTTTTTACCGTTATACTCTGATGCTCAATTCTCAGCTTTTCCACTCCTGCACCATATAATTCCCTTAACAAGCACATTATTCTTGTCTTTTTTCCAGCTCCTGATGGTCCATACACCAATAAGTGAGGGAAGTCACCACATTGAACCTGAACACAAAGCAAAAAGATTAGTTAGCTACAACAGTATTTTCCTTACAAGAGCGTTCATCCTTCTACTCTCACCCAAGTTTACATGAAACTACTTTTCCAGATGCAGCTCAGTCATAACATAGTACCTAGAATTAGAATTGCTGAATTTCTTTCCTAACTCCAAACATCTCACTCCTCAAAAAAAAAAAAAACAGGCAAAAAACCACTTCAGCATTTATATGCATTCCAGGGTTTCTAGAGTGATAGATGCAATAAACACACAGTAAAAAGAATCAAAACAAAGTTTAAAGCAGAT
This sequence comes from Thinocorus orbignyianus, assembly GCA_013400375.1. Classification (NCBI taxonomy): domain Eukaryota; kingdom Metazoa; phylum Chordata; class Aves; order Ciconiiformes; family Thinocoridae; genus Thinocorus; species Thinocorus orbignyianus. The sequence goes on from VXBW01001215.1 coordinate 45,384, forward strand.
ATACACAAACAGAATTACATATATATATACGCATATATATAACTACTTCGTTGATGCATTTGCAAGCCTTGAATCTGGGCAAACAAGTTATTAATAGCCTGTACTTAAATTAAGTTAGGAACTTGTCTCTTGAAAAGCCAAAAAGCATGACCTGGAGAACATCTGGCCAAATTCCATAGTCAGAATTCTCATTCATAGAGCCATAGAATGGTTTAGGTTAGAAAAGACCTTAAAGATCATCAAGTTCCAACCCTCCTGCCATGGGCAGGGACACCTCCCACTAGACCAGGTTGCTCAAAGCCCCATCCAGCCTGGCCTTAAACACTTCCCAATGATAGAGCATCCACAACTTCTCTGGGTGACCTGTTCCAGTGTCTCACAACCCCCATAATGAAAAATTTCTTCCCAATACCTAATCTAAATCCCCTCTCTTCCAGTTTGAAGCCAAACCCCCTCATTCTATTGCCACACGCCCTTGTAAAAAGCCCCTCTCTGGCATTTTTGTAGGTGCCCTTCAGATTCCTGAAGGTACCCAGGAGCCTTCTCTTCTCCAGTCGGACATAAGTCATAGAGGAACAGAGAGAATGAATTGGTCTAGTGAAGAAAAACCAGCACAGCACAGGGGAGAAGTCCTTTAATAGCCAAGCAATTACATAGTCCTGAGTTCTATTCCCAGTTGCTCATCTTAGAACATCACCTAACTCTAAGGAAATAAGGAAGAATTTTTTCATTATGAGGGTGGTGAGACACTGGAACAGGGTGCCCAGAGAAACTGTGGATGCCCCATCTCTGGAAGTGTTCAAGGCCAGGCTGGATGGGGCTTTGAGCAACCTGCTCTGGTGGGAGGTGTCCCTGCCTATGGCAGGGGGGTTGGAATTCCACGATCTTCAGGGTCTCTTCCAACCTAAACCATTCTGTGATAAGTTAAGGGTTATTTTCAGAGGTACTGATCATTCCCAGCTAAAACCAGCAGGAAGCACAGATACACATCACTCCCTGGAAAAGCCAAGCCCGCCATTTCCTCAGCTCACAGGCCTCCCTCCCAGGCCGGCCCAGGGTGCCAGACAACCCCCTTCCCACCGGCGGGGCCGAAGATGGGGCCTGAACTGAGGGGAAGCTTCCACCCCGCAGATACTGTTTACGGGCCGCGGAATCCCGGCTCCGGAAGAGCGACCGGACCAGCAGCGAGCTCCCCTCAGGCGGTTGAAAGCCACCAAGCGCCGCCCAGGCGTCCCCTCACCAGGTTGCGGAGCTGCGCCGCCTGCTCCCGATGGAAATCAAGCTTGCTGAGGGAGCCGGGCCGGTACTTGTCCACCCACAGGCTCATGGCGGCCGTTCAAAAGCGCGCGTCGCCCGGCGCGCAGCGGCGGCGGGAGGAGCCGCCGGGTACGGCGGCCGCCGAGGGACAAACCGCAGCGGGGCCGTGGGAGCGCCGCTGCTGCCCCCACCGGTCCAGAGGTGTTTTCCGCTTTTCCTCAAATTCCAGCTCTCCCCACGGTTCCCCCGCAGGGTTGGTGTGTGGAGCCAGAGTATGCCCAGTTCCCTCAGCCTCTCCTCATAGGACTTGTCCCGTAGCAATGGCCCAAGGAGGAAGGAAGTAACAAGGGGCTGAGGGAAAAGAGCCCCTCAGGCAGGCATGGCCTGCCCACCTTGCCTGCCACCAGCCTCTGCAGCCTATTGACCTCTACAGATGGCCTGCACGCAAAGAAGCTGGTTTTATGTGTCAGGGGAACATACAGTCCTTAGGTTCTTTGTCTTGTCATCACGGGCTCACAGCTTCATTACACATCAGTGGGTTGCCCATAATCAGTGTGCCACACTGTGAGTTTGCAGGCTCCATCTGTGTGTGTGGCTCTATGTGTTATACAGAATACGCATGTACAGAATTATATACAGAATATTTATATAAGAGAAACTCCCATTTTGTTTCTCTGTGTGCTAGCCCTAAAAAAATGAAGCATTCTGCACAAGTGATATTACTTAGAGCAGAATTCCTTAAAATAATGCACATGAATAGGCTGAAATGTGTCAACCTAATATTTTTACTTACATGATTTCTGTGAAGAAAGTACAATTATGTGAAAAGTTCGTGTGACTCCGTATTTTTTCAGCTCTCTGTTCACGTTTATTCAGGCAGTCAGAAAGCCATAATGAAGGTAATAATGTCATTAACCTAGACATTCAAGTTAATTATAAAGATCACATAAATCTAGTGCATGCAAAGAGAGAGCACTTTACTTAGTACCATGCAAGGTCCTGCACCTGGGACATGGCAATCCCAGGCGCAAATACTGGTTAGGCTGAGAATGGCTGGAGAGCAGCCCTGAGGAGAAGGACTTGAAGGTGCTCATGGATGAGAACCTTGATGTGAGCTGGCAGTGTGCACTAACAGCCCAGAAAGCCAACTGTGTCCTGGGCTACATCAGAAGAAGCATGGCTAGCAGGTCGAGGGAGGGGATTGAGACCCCGCATGGAGTGCCATGTCTGGCTCCGGAACCCTCAGCACAGGAAAGACATGGACCTGTTGGAATGGGTCCAGTGGAGGGCCACAAAAACAGTCAGAGGGCTGGTGCACCTCTCCTGTGAGGACAGGCTGAGAAAGCTGCGGTTGTTCAGCCTGGAGAAGACAAGAACACCAGGGAAACCCTATCACGGCCTTCCAGAACACAAAGGGGGCCTACAAGAGAGATGGGGAGGGACTCTTTTATCAGGGTGTATAGTGATAGGATGAGAGGTAATGGTTTTAAATTGAAAGAGGGGAGATTTAGATTAGATACTAGAAAGTAATTCTTTATTGTGAGACACTGGAATAGGTTGCCCAGAGAGGTTGTGGAGGCGCCATCCCTGGAAGTGTTCAAGGCCAGGCTGGATGGGGCTTTGAGCAACCTGCTGTAGTGGGAGGTGTCCCTGCCCATGGCAGGGGGGTTGGAACTCGATGATCTTTAAGGTCCCTTCCAACTCTAACCATTCTATGATTCTGTGTTACCTGTTTATATGAAATAGTTACATTACTTACTCTCGTAGGCACTCATGAACCAGTTTTATTGCAGATTTCCATGAATTAGTGAATTCATCTTGTACTGCTTTGCCACGACTGCTCTTGTACATGACTGAGTCTGTGATAGCTGCAGCAGCAATACCGTGCCCAGTGCTTATCTTTGAGTCCTTTGTTATGCTCAGCATCACACAGTGACCCGTTCCTCTGCTGTTTTCTACACTGAAATTTTGTGGGTCTGCAGCATTTCTCATGAGTGACTGTTCTCTCTGCTTAATACCTGCTGTTTCTGAGAGTGATCTCTGAATTTGACCATTAATTCCTTTGGTATCCTCTTTTGCTAGCTATATTTAAGATTAGCCTTTTTAAGCTTTCTCAGATCCGTTGCTCATTTGCCTGACTTTTTAGTAACTTCTGAGTGAGGTGCTACCCTTCTTGGGTCTATCTGTCATGCTGAACTTAATTGCAACTGCTGTGATAACTCCTGATAACCTACTCAGTTGTTCAAGCCCCCAGAGATACTGTTTTTACTAATGCATGCCAGCTTCCAGCAGGTGCTCTGACAGATTCTCCAGGCTTTCAAAGTACCAGTGAAAACAAATCCTTTTTGGATGTCATCAGGCTTAAGCAGGTAGGACTCAGTGCACTAGGCTTTTAGATACTTTCATCTCCCAACAAGATCAAGGAGGAGTGAAGACATGTACCATCTCTGAAAGGGCCCTAAGCTCTTTTCATTATTAGATCATTAAACTTCCATAGGATTTCTTGTTATCCCAAGGAGAAAATGCTGGGAATCGTGCCCTACCTCGGCAATGCATTTAAGCATGGGCTTATGCTTAAGCTTTCAGTTAGGTTGTACCTCGCCCTATAAAATAATTAAGCTGATGAAGAACAGTAATTTGTTAAGTGAAAATGTTATCATTTTAAAACATGGGCATGCATGAGGCATTGCAGTTGTGGTTCTTTATACCTCATTAAAATGCTCTAGAACGCTTTGATTTTCTACTTCATTGATTTTTTAACTTCACTATAAATCTTAACAAAAAGAAGTAAATATCTGAAATGGGATGGTTTGACCAAGTATATTACAAATAAATTAATGTGAATAATACAGGAGACTGTGGCAATTTCAGCTGCAGCCACAATTTGCTCAAATATAAGGGCTGTTAAAATATGTCTTCACTCACTTTGTGCAGTCCAGCGGAAAGGTCAAAAGGTAAAATGACTTCTCTGCATGAATAAACTAGACAATGTATCTGAAAATAGAGATTTTAACTACAGGTGGCATTTTGAGCTTCTTACTACCAGCAGCCATCTTATTAGAAAGTGACACAATGTCAGGCACTATAAAAGAAAAATCATCCCATACCCAAATTGAAGTAAAATTGTAAGACCTGGGTCCAGTCTTTAAAAAAAACAACTTGTGGTATTTTTTGGCATCCTTTGATCCTTCAGGCTGCTTAGCTGAGCAAGATAGACTTTTCTTTTCAGTTTCAAATATTTTAGTAGATTCTTGCTGCTCTGTTGGCTGTCACTCTAGGTTGTATCACCCTGTCCCCATCAGAGTGCCTGTGTTACTACAAGTAAGTTGTAGCACATCAAGGAAGACCAGATCACCAATTACAATGAGGGGGGAAGAAAAAAAAAGAAGGGCATAATGAAGTGACATCTGTTCTGTTGGTGACATGCTGATGTCATGCAGATTGAATGTGACGGTGGAAAGAACAACATTAACAGTAATAGCCAAATAAAAATCTAAAATAAATATATCCCCTATAGATCCTATAGATTGGCAGCACTGAAGAAGCTGCTTCTTTTTAAAAGACATAAAACCAAGACATTCTACTTCTCGAACAGCCTAATGGTTTACCTTGCGATCCTTTATTTAGTCTGGAAAATTAAAGTAATAAAACTGTCATAAAAGTTTTCCAAGCAAGGATGAGGCAAACAAAAAAGGTCTAAGAAGGTACAATTTCACAGCCACTGGAGGTATATTCTGGAAAAAGCTATAGAGATAACGTTTAATTGGAGGATACATCCTGTCCATAAGTCATTACTGCAAAAGCTTTTGTACATTTGTCCACGTGGAAAAGATTAAGCAAAGTCCTTTACTAAAGAACTGGAAAGATGAAAAGAGATAGGTGTATTAAAGAAAAAAAAAAAGAAGAAAAAAAAAAAGCAGAAGAATCACATTTTCATGCACTCAGGACACTTGCCAGTATTATAAAATGTTCTAATTTAAGCAGTATTTCTTCATGTTCCAGCTCCTGCTGCTAAAGGCCAGACCCTGCTCAGCTTCCCTAGTCTCTATTGTGCCTGGAGAATTAGAAGAGAAGGAGATAAGATCTATGTTGCTGTTCTTAGGCCTCTGTGGCCTCAATTGTGCATAGCTGTACAAACCTAAGAGCTTTTATTTCTACCATTAGGAATTGTCAAACTACACATTTAAGCCAGATTTAGGGCAGCACAGTTAATCATGATATAAAAACATAAGGAGACAGTTGAAATTTTTAAAATATTCTGAATATAAATTCAAACATCCATCTGGGGACATGTAGAGTTACAAACCTATTCTTCAGATGAACTACAGCTATGTTGAGTGCTTGCTTATTTTCTTTTGAAGGTTTTTATAAAAATGAACATGCTTCGTCTTGGGTAGTATCAGCGGTACAGTGCTGACATGCATTCCTAGGCCTTTCTCACTTACCAGTATAAATAAACAGAAGTATTGTATGACTTCCTAATTCCAGTATCAGTACTCTGACCAGTCATGCTGACTGCCTCCTGGAAAACCTTGAGCACAGGAAAGTGATTGCTTATTGTGGGAATTAAGGGGCATGAACTCAAAGTAGCACTTGACAGGTTCAAAACAAGGAGAAGAATGTGGTTCCTCACTCAGGGCATAGTTAATGCTGTAGAAGTTCTTGCCACAGGATGCGGTGGAGGCTACAAGTTCACATGAGTTCAGGGAGGAGGCTGCGTAAGCTCACAAGAAGAAAAATATGTGATGTTTACTAAATTTATGGAAGCTATATCTGGGTCAGAGAGGCCTGGAGCAATTTTTAAAGGTTGGGAGAATGTCCAGGGAAATTCTTACTCTGTACTTGTTCTGCTTTTCTACTCTGTCCTGTGCATCTTTGGCTGCTGCGAGAGCTAGGGTTGTTTGGTCCAGCTGCTGTGTTCTCCCACATTTATCTTCAGTCTCATCTCCATCACTGTGGATGCGTCTACTGAACTCAGATATATGGTGTCTGTCTGCAGCTTGGATTGTTCATTTTTTTGCTATTGCTTTATGTGGGGATTTAGTCCAGACAGGATCAAGTCATATGTGTTTGTTCAGGGCCTATAGACCTAGGCCCTTTTGTCATCATAAACTTCCTACTTAGCTTAGTAAGCTTTTAATTAGGTTCTATATCTTTTGTGTCATTCTTCCACTCAGCCAGAGCAGACTATTTCTTCTAGGAAGCAGGAATTTGACTTTAAAAGCTATTAGTGCCTCTACTGGTAAATTATCTTGCCCCCAGAAAAAGGGACTGTGATTCTTCAACATTGCCAGGCAATAAAGCCCTCCTTTCTCTTGTACCTTTTCCTGTCAACACCTTGTTTAGCTTTTTCCAGGCAGAAAAAGAAAGAAAGGTAGAAACTCTGCCTTTCTGCTGCTTCGTCGGTAAGCAATGGAAGAAGTCTTGGGTCTATTTGCATTCTGCAGCAGACTGCAGTGTCTGAGCAGCAGCATCAAGTGTCTGCACTTAGTATGTCAGGTATGTCATGCCTTTTCAGTTTCAGTTCTGTTACCACATTTTACCTGCAAGTCCTTCAATTGGCCCATAGTCTAGAAAATAAATCAGTAATTTACTATGACGTGACTTCCCCTATTAAAAATGAGTACATCTGTTCACTCAGCCATGGCTTCCTCAGCATCCTCCAGTAGCAACATAATTAGAGTTCTGATTGCAACCTGCTAATGATTCCTTTCCCAAATATCTCCCAATCTAATTTCAAATGTGACATAACAAATGTAGCTAATAAACAGCAAGGAGAGAACATGATAAGCGTAAATGAGTTATAGCAGTATCACATATGAAAATGTATTTAAGCATTGATACAAGTGTAAACTCACAAACTAATATAGGCATTGCAGGAGAAGTGCCTTAGAACAAGGTATCTAAAACATCAAGGAGGAGTTTTCTTAAATGTTTAAGACTGCATACAAAGATAAAGACAAAGACATAGATGTGGAGGTAAGTTGAGGACAACATCAATGATCCCATCTTGCCTATTAGGCTTTATCAAAACCTGTTAATACCAAAAATACAAAGAGAAAATTTGCTTCAATTTCTAATAAAATTTTTCCTCTATTTCTAATAGACATCTAAAGTCTAAATTTTCATCTAGAAGGAACACTGTTCTTTCAGAAAAGTTGTGTTTATGAAATTGGTGATTATCAGAACAATTCTGAGACCTTCCACTGATTTCAGATCAGCTTTACTGTGTAGCTGCCTGGATACATGTGAAGACCATACTGTGTCAGTTGTCAAAAAACCTCTCAGAAAAGTCAGACATGCAAGTTTACAAGATGACCCTATTAAAGTTTTTGGCACTATTAAAAGCTTTCATTATTAAATCATTATAGAAATGGGGGGAAATTTTATCATGGTGAAGGAAGTGGTTGTTTTGTGTATAATGTACAAAGAAACTTTGATTTACTAGATTTAAAATCTTAGTAACTTTATAATATATTTAGTAGTATAGCAGAATACACATTCTTGGCCATTCAGCTGTTCTGCTGAATGTTACAGTAGCACCCTCAGGTAAAGAGTCATTGCTTTCCTCTCCCTTTTTTTCCCCCCAATTTCTGTTTGTCATTGAACACCATATGTTACATGTCCTTGACATCATTCATCAGTATAATATACTGCTCTCTGCTTCCCTATTCTACGTGCTGGTGTCAGTCAGTCTGTGATTTCAGAAAACAGGGATTGTCTAAAGTTTGTTTCTGACAATCAAATACCATGGATGAATTATGTATGTAAACCTAATTATTTCCTATTAAATTTATAAAATAAAAGAAGAAATGGGCTATTTAGATCTTACGTGTCTAAGAGTAAGCAGATTGTCTGCAAAGATCAGAAAGAATGTCTTTCTTCAGATGCAGTAACTGATAAATATGTGGAGGATTAAGAACAGGGGCTTTTCTTCATCCTGCAATATCAGATCTTGATCGGAGTTCAAAACAGGATTTGACCTGTTGATCTATTGCCTTTCTAATATAGAATTCTATCTTTCTTAAATATTGGAATTATTTTGTAGGTAACTAAGAAATACAGAGGTGTTATTCTGCAGTTCAGTCATTTCTGTATTAGGATTGCCAAGAAGGATGCCAGATGCAATTAGCACAATTTACACTTTGTCAGCATTGTGAAAATTACTTGCAAGGTTATATAGAAGTATTTTGAAGGTATTGAGCAGGAGTTAAGAGTTAAGGAAGTAATAAGGGTTATTTTTGCTATTTAAAAGTAATTTAGAGCAGCCCTTGGGCTTTCTTTTTTTTTTTTTTTNTTAAATTATACTTTATTCTTGATCTACCTGAATGTCATCTTTGATTTTTATATGTCATATAAAGAAATCCTGAATTTTTAAATCACTCCATTAGCAATGTATAGCCTTGGAAACCTTATTGCTGTAGTCAAATACTCAATATCAGAAAAATTTGTTGCATCACTTCTCAGTGAAATATTAACCTGTGGAGCCTTTCAATATTACTCTGTAAAATTTTTGAAAATCACAATGAAGATAGAGTGTCTCGGAAAAAAGACTTGAAGAAAATTAACAAAGTAGCTTTTTTTTCAGCTTTTATGATTGCATTGCACGATGTGGCTTTCTTCAGGTCCTGCTTAAAATCACTATTATTAAATTGTATTTTATAGTGGTTCATTTGGACTATGATTTTTAGAGATATTTGATAAACTATGTCCAGCTTCAGTAGAAGAGGTCTTTGCTTAATTAAAAGCGAGTGTGAAGGTGCAATCTAATGCAAACATATGTAAATTCAAATTTTCCCACTGATTTGGATGGATGTTGTTTCAAGCAGTCTTTGTCATTGTAAGGGGAGTAAATTTTGTGGGGAACAGGAGATGGCTTTGAAAAACTGGGCTTAGACAAGATAGCAAAGGCAACGTACAGAGATACAGGTGGGAGATTTTTTTCCAACATTTCTTCCATCAGTTTCCATCCTGGTTCTTTCCCTCCTTGTTCCAGGATTTAAAGTCTTGCAGGCTACTGCTAATGCTTTCTGCTGCTTGCCCTGGGAGGTGGTAACGTTACATGCAGAGGAAGGTCCTTAGCCCCTTGCTGCTTCCCCAGCCTGGCAAGGATCCATAATTACCAATCTGGGCAACTCTTGATTCCTTAACTCCCAAGCCCTTTTGCCCACAAAACCTGGGAACCACACTGATTTTGCTGTCTGGGAAACCTTGGTGCAAGAAGGAAATAAGCTGGCTTTTAGGCCGAATGAAATATCAGTTTATAATGAAATTTTGAAAAACTGCTGATATGTACAGTCTCAGGACAAATTAAAACCTCAGCAGGAGTAATACCATGCTGTGTGAAAAGATTGCAATTGATGCTTCTATTTTTTACTGTAATTGTCTGAGGGCCTCAGGAGAATAAACACCAGACTCTGAAGGAAAGTGCGTTTGTAAGCCCTATGAGCTGTGCCATAAACTGGTGTTTTCAACAGTTCAGGGATGTGAAAAAGAAAAATGACACTGCATGAGGCTCTGGTTGAGAAAAACAAATTAGCTCCTTCTGCTATAGTTGCTGCTACTCACATACTCGGAGGTTTGGTTTTGTTTAAAAATAATCTAATTTTTTTATTATTTTTAAAAATAAATTATTGCTTGTAAAAAACTCAGGAGGTGGAGGTTTGCTAATCATGGCCGGCACAAGAATAATATGCAGCACAAGCAGCTTCCTACTGTGGCAGAATTCAAGTGGTAACAAAAATTTTAGTACTAGCATATAGGACAAAACAGCAGGAGATTTTATTGCACCAGCCTGAATCATCAGGCCATTTCCCCATAGATAAAGCATTGCAAATCTAGCTCCAGCTGTAGGTGTTCCTCTGGCCTCTGCCTTGCCTTTTGTGAGCCTCGACGTACCTTCCCAAGCCAAGCTGAGTAGACCGTCTTAATAATCGGAGAAGGCAGTATCTTGTGGGCCTTTTGAGTCCCTTTCCTGTATTGTCCTACTATCCTCCCTCTGGACTTAAGTATCAGACTTGCATGATGTAAGGAGTTTTTTATGATGTGGATTCATGTTAACAAATGAGGGGAGGAATCCATCAAATTCCTTTTAAAGCAGCCACGGCAGTACTGATTCTCAGTAATTTTGAGCTAGATTGCTCCTGGTCCTGACCATCCTGAAAAGATGCAAATAATCTGCCTTGCTCTGCTCCTGCTGCCAAAATTAAAATAATCTCATTATGATCTGACTGCTGTGAATGCTGACCACATTTTAAAGGGTTCAGTGACACATCATATTTCTAGAGCAGCAGGTCCTCCCTAAGTGAGAAAAGTAGGAGTCGCACAACAGCTGACAGAATGCAGACGGAGAACCACCCTGTATTGCCTGCTGTTTCCGTGTCTCTGGTGAGAAGGCATGGTCAGATTATTTCCCTGATTTATATCTCAGTGACTACAAATATGACACATTATGCTTATTAAAGAATCATTTGTAGTACTGTATATAATAAATGTTCTGCTGGGAGTTCAGCTGTCTTCAGAATTTAATTTTTTCTTCTCTTCATCACATGGCATCAAATTGTAAATTTTTGTCAGCTGCTAAAGGAGATCTTTAACTTTCTGCTTCATCACTTTACAGACTTGTTCTTTCTGCCACTGGTTAATGGTAAACAAGATATCTGCATCCCTCAGCATCCCTTTCTTGATTATTTTTTTTCCCCTCAAAACCATCTCACCAACTTGATACTGTTAAATGAGCATTACAAAAATAAATTTACTGTAAACTCTCCACAGTTTATAGTAAAATCTGGATTATTTCAGGAATTTGTGTGACTTTTATATTAAAAAAAGCATTCTTCAAAAGATATTTAGTCAGCTAATAGTGTTCCCTACTTTTGTATCATCCTGGAAGTATGGCTAGTCTCTAGCCCTTATCAATGAAATATGATTGTAGCATATGACTCATCAATAAATGAATCAGAATCACATCTTCCTTATTCACCTATCTATTGCTACCTTTTGACCCTTGTTAATCTGTTTAAGTATCACATACAAGGGCAGCTACAATAATAGTCACCTAGAATCTATGATGCTTCGGTATATTTGATGCATTTATAATCTAAAAACATAATATATAAATGTTGTTCTAAGTATATTGCTTAAAATCTGTTGAAATGCACTTTTTTTTTTTCCCACCTTCTACTTTTTTAACTCTACCACAGTGACTTCCAGCAGTTCAGGTAGATTTGTCTATGTATTTGGTTACTTGAAAAACAAAATTGAACCTTATCTTTTGTACACATCTCATTTAGTTCCCTGTTTTCATTAGCAATTTGTCAAGTGCTAGAAGTTCAGAGATTTATCTTATAACAAGTAGTTACAACTCCTGAAAGCACCTGATGTTTTAAGTTCTCAGCTTACTTTGGAAATGAGACCTAAGGGATCAAAGTCATATGGTTATATCTGAGCATTTTCTTCCAGGTCACTCTTTTTTTCAGTTTTGTCACAGAGAAATAACAAAGGAGTTGCTTCCTTTGTTTAGCCAAGAATAGGTAAACTCTGTAATACAAGCATTTATCCCTGTAAATGTGGCATTTCCACAGACATTCACCCCTTTCCTATTTCTTGTGGCTTTTAAGTAGAAATGATTTTTAAGGTCTTTAAGAAATGTGTAGATGTGGCACTTCAGGTCATGCTTTAGTGGCATGCTCTAGTGGCCGAGATGTAGGAGGTTTTTGTTTGTGTGTGGTTGGACTGGATGATCTCAGAGGTCCTTTCCAACAATGAAGATTCTGTGATTCTGAAGTCAAACATGAAAGATCTTTTTGTTTCTCCTTTGATAGACCACATGCAAACTGTTGATTAGGTGACATGGCTAGAAAAGCATATATGTGAGGAGGATGGCTATATTTATGTCACAAGATGACATCATTGCTTGGGTGTCTGCCACTTGGTCCACTGCAAGGCTTAGTCATTTGGTTCAGTGATGGATCATGTATTTGTACCTGACCAAGGTCAGGAAGGCAGAAATGCTTGTTTACCAAGGCCTGCAGTGACAGGATGAGGGCCAATGGCTTTAAGTTGGAAAAGAGCAGGTTTAGATTGGATATTAGGAACAAGTTGTTTACTCTGAGGGTGGTGGAATACTGGAACAGGTCACCTAGGGAGGTGGTTGAGGCCCCTTCCCTGGAGCTATTCAAGGTGAGGCTCGATGAGGCCCTGGACAACCTGGTCTAGTTGGGGGTGTCCCTGCAACTGCGGGGAGGTCAGACTAGAAGACCTTGGGAGGTCCCTTCCAGCCATTCTATGATTCTGTAATGCTGGATCTGTGGTATAACTGGGCTCTGCCCAGTTTAGAGGTGCTAGTTTGCAGTTAGGATCTCAAGTCAAAAGCAAAAGGTATCTATGCACCTTGAATAGAACTGCTGAATATGGAGTATGCTAAAATGGGAGGCAACTGAATGCATTTGCTGATTTTGCCTTGATTTATTAGTAGTTTTATTCCTTCCTGAAAATGCAAGGAAAGTCAAAGCAGCACATTATTTCTAAAAAGGAAACATTCATCAAGTAACACTCTCAGTTTGAAATCACCAAGCTTGTATTTTCAACTGCTGAATGATTATTCTTTTCAGTCAAAGAAATTTTGTAGGTTGATCCAAACTATTTTTCCAGCTTTTCATTTGACAAGAAAAAGTCAGTTTTTCTTGTTTGTTTGTAACTCTATTCAGGTTTTTGTTTAGCTCGGCAAATTGAAAAATCAGTGATTTGCATAGTTTGGTGAACTTCTGCTGAGAAAAAATGACAAGCAGCTACAAAAGAAGTGTATTTGGGTCACAAAGCTGGACTGTGGCTGCATTTAGCATTGCCTGCCAGGGTCCAGCTTCTGATACTTTGGGTCTGTAAAGGTTCATTTACCTGCAAGTCAGGGTGCCAATGTCCTTGTTCCTGCAGGGATCTGGGACTTGCGTGGACCTGGGAGCTGAAAAACCCTCCTGAATCCAGTAAGGCAAACACTGAATGGGGGCACTATATCTAACGATGGCCGAAAAGCTTCAATCTGGAGCTACCGGTTGGAAAAATCAGCTAGAAAAATACATTTTGCTGCCCTGATGTAACAAGAGCTGAATTTTCTGAATTATGATTCAAACCCTTCACGTTCATGAAATTATTTATACAATTTTTTTTAGTTTTTACTTTTATTTTTTTCTCCAGGGCTATTTCTCCCTATATTGCTCTCTACTCTCCCCCTCCGGGCTCCCCGTCCCAGCTCCGGGCTGTGCCCTGTAAGAGGGCAGCAGCCCACGAGGTGGCAGAGCTCGCCTTGGAGAGCAGCGTTTGGTGACAAACCCCTTTTTATTTTATTATTTTTTTGGCTGGCGTAGCTCCCTCCCCCTCCTTTCTTCCGCTTACTCATTAATTACAAGTGTAGCTTCCTTTTGCACATAAATCATAATTTCCTTAGACTAATAAGGGAAAAATACTCAGCCAAATGTAGGCACTGAGAGGACTGTTTATATTGATCTTGATTCAAAGGCTCTTCTTTCAACAAAATAGGAATTTTTCTCTAACTTCGTTTACCTCAGCAGAGTTTCAGACTAGCTGAACAATTTGTGATTTGTTTAACCCAGTTATAACTTAACTCAATTTCAGAGTTTGTCTGAAAACTTGGAAACGCCAAAACAAAATGAAAAATTTGTTCAACCCTTCAGCGTTTAGAACAATAAAACCAAAAAAACTAAGGACGCTTTGAAAACCATTCTTCAGCAATAAATGTCTGTCACTGTTTAGAAATGAGTAAATTTTAATTTGCTCATCACTGAAGAATGAACTGAGCCTGCTCAATTCAACTTGACCAGTAAAAATGTCCCTGAGTGTGACTCCATTTGATTTTGTTCATCTTTCAACTTCGAGGCATTAAGGGAGAGCAGATACAATTAACATAATTCTAAATTAGAGCCAGCGATGTTATTGTAGGAGTTAGTAGGAGTGCAATATTCATACTACGTGTGCCAATCCCTACAAGAAAGCCGAACAGGAGAGTTATTTAAAGAGATTAAATGATGCAGAATAAAGCTTCCAAAAACTGTAATTGAAAGTGACAGAAACATTAGCTTTGAAACAAGTAACATTTAATCACACAGATTATACAGAAACGTAATTTTTGTATGTTGTTTTCTTCAATAGAATTTCATTTTAATCTGTTGAGACAGCTCATCACTTTCAGCTGCCTCCTGCCAGAAGCCTGTCAGAATATGTAAATGTAAAACAGCTCCTGTGAGGAGTGGGACCTGCTCCCTCAAACACTGGCCTCAGCTTCTGCATGCCTAAAATGTCAGTTCCTCCTACCAGCACCTGTGGGTTGCAGGTGTAAGCCTCTGAACACCTTTCTTGCTTTTCTGTGTACCATTTGGATGGTTGAATTTCCGAGCCTGGGCAAGAAGTGGTCCCAATGAAAACATAGTATTTATGCAGTCCTAAGTAGAAAGTTTTTGAGAGGCAAAGGCCCAAAGTTTAAAAAAAAAAAAAANACAGAGTCTGGGGTAAGGGTTCAAAACTTCCTGTAAATAGCATTGATTTTACTTTCTTGCAAGTATACAGGCTATGTAGTTTTAAATCACAGTAGCTGAAGGCAGAGAAGAGTTTGTAAGTAGATTGATTGGTCAGGACACAGAGAGTAGATCTCAATACAGGATTGGAATAATAACCACTCATCTGGTGTTGCAGAACATGTACATTTACCAATGTCCCTGCCTTGACCGGTATGAAACTGAGCTCTGTATTTGCAGAACATGTGAGCAGGAGCAAATGTGACCTTCAGGAAGGCCGATATGAAGTGGCCTTTGCCTCCTGGGGATTTGGAAGGACAACAGACAGGAGAAACTCACATTGACACTAACCTGCTGTTTACAGCAGCCAAGAAGTACATGTGAAAGCATGTCAAAAACTCCAAGCATTTTGGATGGTTACCATCAAATATTTTGAGTTTATTTGCTCTTGTTATAAAACTTGTTTGAAAGTGAAGCCAGCTATCTTAAAAAGGGTTTGAACTACAAGGTTATAGGGAGGTTTATTTTATTTTTCTCTGCCAACGTCTTTCTCTGCTAATATGGGAGTTTAAAATAATACTTTTCACCTGTGGTTCACTCTCAATTCCTCACAAAAACTGAGCTACTTAGAGGCGCCTTTTCTTTTGGGCAAGGTCATAGTGATAGGTCAGCACAGCCGGATTTTCAAAAAACAAATGTTTTGCAAACAGGAGTTCCTTCTGGCTTATGGTGAGAGTATTAAAATAGAAGCCATTTCAGTGCAAAATTCAATGAGGGACAGATCCTGAAGTCTGGAATTTGGAAGCAGCCAGAGCACCACTGGTAAATCCCAAGCAGCAATTCTGACTGTCCTCTGGTCTCCAGCCCATAGGGGTTAGCCATTAATAGCTATATTATATAGCCATTTCTTCTGTGGATGCCACCCCTTTTCTTTGACAGGGTGCACCTGAGCACAAGGATCCAGAGACAGAGGCCCCAGTTCTGGGCTCAAAGTTCCTGAAAAGTTTTGGTTCTGCAGCTCCCATCATGGATGAGGTTGCCTTCATGGGTAAGATGAGGAGGGGAGGGAGAAAATAAACCTCCACCCTCACCATTACAGCCAGGATACTGAGCATTGCAAATGCAAGACTCAGAGACCCAACACAATACAGAGTGCAGGTGGTGGGGGAAAGCCTTGGGATCTTGCTTCCTTCACTGCTCATACATTTCCCATTGACTACCTTTCCGTTGAGGAAATCAATCCATGATGCAAGTCTGGGACTGGAGCACAGGTTGGGCTGAGGTTTGCTCTGCTCCCACACACCAGCAGGGGTAAAGTTTTGGTGCAGAAGCTAGAAGTTCAGAATAAACAATTAATGTGTCTGCATCCGAAGCAGATTACATTCTCTTCAGGGTAGGGACTGTCTGCTGATGTTTGTTTGCAAATGTTTGAGCCATTTGCCCTTTGTCAGTCATAAGTGATAACGTAGCAAGGAAGGAAATGGACTTCAGAAAAGATCGCCAGCCTAAAAAGAGCAGCCAGAGAGATTAAACCTGCAGATGTAGCTTTAGTGGTGATACTGTCACTGAGAGAGACACAAGCTCTTGCCAAAGAAGAGTTATTGTAGTATTCTGTTTATTTCAGTGTCGTACAGGACATGTAGTCATCCTAGTACAGAGTAACACTTGCTATATTGTACTCAGAATGAGTAATGCATGTCATGTGAGTAATTAATGTGTCAGATCTTTCCAAAACTGTATCTGGGCAGGCAAGGGGGGCAGCAGGCTCACTTTGATGGCACAGAGCTGCTAGGAGGTTTTCTTGGCTGGGGTGCTGCCTGTGCAAGGACAAAGCTGCTGATGGACAAAAAGCCCAGCATGACTTGGGGCAGCTTTGAGGTGCCACAGAGACCATCTTGATTGTCTCCAAGTCAAGAATCTGCAGGAGTTTTGAAAAGCTACTGTGGTCCCTTGTATTTCACATTTTTTTCTTAAGGATGGTTGACTGTAGCTGTGATCAAAAGGTTGTAATTCTGATTTCTCCACAGCCGTTGATGGCACCTGTGAAAAGATTTGGCCAGATTACATAACGCTCCTCTCATAAATGTAATAATATAGCAGCAAAATTATTCCTAAGTGGTATATTATGCTTCCCTTGTTGATGTGGCCCAGGTAATGGCTATGGTTCTCTCTGGACATGGCTGGGTTATCAGACATCTGAAGCCAGAGTGCAAAAGATGGGGAACAGGAGTTTAATGTCTAGCTGGCTGATGGGCCTCAGGTCTGCACCTTCCTCGTGTCTGCTTATGGCACTATTATGAACAAATCAGCAAACCTGGAGTTTCTTTGAATGCCAGTTGATTGCCACTTCATTCATTCGAGTGCTGAAGGGTATCTGGAGGGATGCGGTGAAGAAAATCTGTTGGTTTCCTACTTGTGCCTCTTACAAGGCCTCTTATAACTAAAGCATGTGATTTTGGTGTTGCAAAGACCTGGACAGCCCTTGCAAGGTGAGCTCGTGACTCTGACCAGTGACCTGCATCTTATAAAGTTACCTTTAGGGCATGATGTAAAGCCAAGAAGCGTCTGCATATTTTCAGGAATGGAAGTGAATTTGGGAATGAAGGACATTGGTGGCATTTTATTTATCTGTCCATGTGGAGTGCACAACTGTTATGTCGAACTTTGGATAAACATCTACAAAAGCTTCTGAGCAACAAACTAAACAAGTGGGAGCTTTTCTGAAAAAAAATAGTGTGTTTCTATAAAAGGTCTTATTTATCTGAGGTTATAAAAGAAAAGCTGGGTAGAAAAGCTTAATACTCTATCAGTTTTATACCTGAATAGCTGCCCATAAATTCAATGGAATTTTACCAGCGTTAAACTAGAAAAACACAATGGAAAAAATGTTATTCTGAATTCAAAGAGAAAATAAGATCAAGGGTTAGTTTGCTTATTTTGATAATAAAGTAAATATTGTAGGAACATGGAAAGCTATTAAATTATTAGCTTTAAAAAATCGGCAAGGCTATTTACACAGAAATATCATTGATGATAAACTCCTCAGTAAAATTTTCAAAGGTCAGAAGAGTGATAATTTCTCCTATTAGCTCTTCATATTAACAAACACTGTGGCATAGAATAATCTATAAATGTTACCCGTACAATAAGGGAAGGATAAATACTTGCTCATGAAAGGACTCGTGTTCTTGCGAAGTGGCATACTTCTACCACCTCATATCTGGCTTTTATCTTTTTTTTTTTAATCTTTTTTGTTTTGTTTCCCATTTTAAGATATTGACAAACTGTCCTTTCCACATAAACATCTAAACTACCACAGCAAAAAATAACCTAGACAAAAAAATAAGTATTTCTTTTTTTTTTTTTTTTTCTGTAAAATCACTTTGTAAACTCTTTCAAAAGCTGCCAATCTAGCAATTTCCCCAGTTGTCTTGTTATATCATTGTAATTAAATTGTAGTCTCTGAGCTGTCTTTTTCATAACTAAGTTTACAGGAAATGCATCTTCATCCTTGTCTAGCACAATATAAAAATGTTCTGCTGGGAATACAGTTGTATTTATTGATTCTTCAGAATTGTAATTCCTTTCAAAAGAACTTTAGTTAGCTCTTTTGAGCTTTTATGAACTGATGAAGGCAGAAGACAATGATAATCTGAAAACTTCTAGGGAGTTTTATGTCAGTATAAGATTTTGTATAGGGTTTGCAGTACAGATGTGTTCTCCTTGGTAGCCACAAATTCTTTGCAATACCCATTTACAAATAATACCATTCTTATAGTCCCTAATTTCATGAAATGTATCTGATTACAAGATCTCTCAAACGGTATGCTGTATTTGAAGGGATGTGTTATCACAATTACTAATGTGAAGTGCAAAGATCTTCCTCACTAAATATATGCAATCCCACATCAAGAAGCCAGAGCAGTTGAGAACATAATCATTAGAGTTGACCTCTTGTGTGAGTAGAACTAACCCCAGGAATCTGCTGGGAGGTGGTGCCTCTCACCTCTTCGTGTCCACATTTAGAGACTGTGAGTGGAAGCTTCCTGGCTAACCTCGGATGTTAGAGCAGCAGGTAGAGTAAGGCACCCTGTAGCTTGTCTGTCCTTGGCAACTACTTAGAGGAACCCTGAGCTGCATGTGGCCTTTTTGCTTCCCAGCAGACTCCCCTTACCAAAATACAACCTCCAGACAGGCAGGGTAATTTTCTAGCAAGCCTATGCCACTGGAAGTGCACAGCAAGTCCAGACCCATGTGCCTGTGTCCCCACAGACGTACCTGGCCGAGGACTTAGTGCTGAGACTCTGTCCACAGCTGAGACCTCAGAGTACCTTCAGTGCCTGGCATAGCAGCGTGGCCCACAGGCTGCCTAGGAGCCATCGCTGCTCTCCTCTGCAGCACGTTGTCTGGCCTTCGGCATGCATTACCCAACCAAGAAACCAGCCTCTCAGGATGGGAACCGCTTGTATCCGTTCAGTTGGGCTGAATTTCCCCACAGTTTTCAGGGCTCACGTTGGGTGTGGGGGCCGAGTTAAATCTTCTCGTGCTCTAGCCTAGTGTCCCAGCCAACTGAGTGTGGCAAGAGGGAAGGAGAAAGCAGTCTCCCTCTCCTGAGGACATGATTTCACATGGAAACACTACTGAGAAACCAGGGCAGCAGATTTCCAGGCAGACGTCCAACCCACTGGGCTAGAGATGCATCCTGAAACTCACCTTCATGTTTCCATGTCTGTTCAGATATGTCATACAAAACCAACCAAGTCCCACAAGAAAGACTAAAGTAGTTCCTGCCTAAGGATAATCTAGAGGCTTGTAATTAGGTTAGACTGCTGACATATTACAAACTTTCATATAATTTTCTTGGACAACTTATTTGTCCGAGTGAGTTTGTGCACAGATCTCCCAACCACATTTTCTGCCTTCTGGAGTACATTGTGCTTTCCTGTGGGTATACACCAATACTTCCTGTTGGAGATGCTCCACTTTTGCATTAAGTGCCTAAATACCCAAATTAAATGGAAATCAAGAGCCCCAATGCTTTTTTATCAAACTTATAATGGATTCCTACCCAAATAAAAACATGTTTCAACAGCAGTGACCTCCTGAATGATTTGGCTGAATGCTCTTAGTTTACGCAGCTGCGTCCATCACAAAATGCCTTTTAATCATGCAAAGATGTTCAGTGTCTGATTTGCGTTAAAAACCCCTACATCCGCAGGCAAACATTAAACTGCTGTAAATTCAGTGTATTGTTCTAATCTAATGCAGCAAATACAGCAGTTTTTCTGGTCTTGCTAGTGAAATCAGGAGGTCAAAATCTGTATCAGCATTGACTGATATTTGTGTTCATCCAGCTATATGTTTTCCAATATACACATTGCTCATATTTAAAGGTACATGCTTTTCCAGCATCACTGAGAATCTGACATGGATTACAGCACAATTGACAAGATGATGCCTATTTACTGCTTTTTTGCCGTTGCTGCATAGCATTTTAAATGATTAGGAGATTATTCAGAATACCACAGCTTTTCAAATTTGATTTTCTCTTAAAGCAGTAATTTTGTTCCATTCTTCTTGTTTTCCACTTGATAATTCAAAGACTTGGAATGAGTGATTTAAATATGAGTCATGTGCATTATGAACTATTCAGTGTATTAGGAACACAGATGTTTACTGCCATAAATTATTGACATCATTCGGGGATGAACTTTGTTATAACCTTGAAATGAGCAAGCTGATGGGGAATATGAATCAATGTAAAGTATTTTTTTGTAGCTCTAGAGTATCCTTCTCTATGGAAAACTGCAGAAGCACATTAGAAGGAAACGTTTAATCTCAAAATTATCCAAAGAATAAACCGGAAAATGTTTCCCATCTATGATAAGAACTAAATGGGTTCATCTGTATTTCAAAAAACCAGAATTCCATATAGTTTCTTGGTTTAGTGTGTTTACCAGAAAAGAAAGGTTAGTCTGAATAGGCTATTGTTAGTAACAAGCTTCGCTTCATCAAGTCAATAAATAGTTGAGTCGTTATATCATGTAGTTTCAGTTCATGAATTGTGTGCCTGTTCAACTCTTGACAGACTGAGAGCGCCTATTTAGATACAGCAAACATTTCTTAGCTCACAATGTCACTTTTTGAAAAAGAAATGAAAAGTAGCGTCAATTGCTAACAGAGAGAAACCAACGTGAGAGTTAGTATAATTAGGGATATTTAGCTGTCTTATCATATCTCAAAAATGTGAATGGCAGCAAATGTTGCAAGGAAAACTTCCCAAACTCACTGTGTTTTCTTTAACATAAAAACTATTGAGGCTAACTCTTACCAGTGTACTAGTTTGAGTGGCACAATCAAGCAGATTTCAGGAGATTATTAGCATCTTTGATCTCTTGATCCATGTATGCAAACCCCTTTGATGCTGGGTGGAAATCCAGCATGAATCAAAGAGAGTCTATTTTCTAAACAACAGAGGCTGATCTGGAGAAGGTCAAGCAGAGAAAATGGGTACATACATAAGCCAGTATCACACACACACACACACAAAATCACATATTTCTCAAACTGGCTAAATGAACTTTTCTGAGGCTGTTTTCTCTGTTTTGTTATGCTTTAATGAAAGTGGAATATAATACACAAAGAATTTTGGGTGTAGCATTTTACTTCCTGGCTGTGGTATTGCTGGTGGGTTCTTATTGCTAAATATTAGTGAGCATTAATGGCTGTAAAAGCTCTAGAAACTGCCACCAGGAGGTAGATACACACAGAATGACAATTAGTATAGTATTTAAAGGACAGTGGAAGATATTTGTGTGCCATGGCTGAAGTTAGCTGCAACTTCAATTTCAACCTCTGTCCATGGACTTGTTAAAGTCACTTTTCAGGAAGGTGGGGCTTGTGCATGATTGCCCAGGCAGCAGTAGTCCCAACAACAGTGGGTTTTGAGGAAGAACAGAGGAGGCTGTTGATGGATACCTGCAACTGGGGTGGTTCTGAGTTTCTGTATGCAAGCCCATAGGAGTGAAATATCCCAAAACAAACACCGGAAAAAATATGAAGGGGGAACAGCGCTGTTATAGTCGATATCTAAAGAAACAATGACCATCTTTTACTGTGTCTCTCATCTTGCCTTCAACAGATTAACATTTTCCATAAATTATGTTATGTTTTGGGGCACAATCCTTTTCATGTCTCGCCAACTGACACGAACATATTTATTTACAGCATTAAAAACTTGTTTAAATTGTCTGTTATGGATATGTTATTTTAAATCGCATTTCTGGATGTGTTCTTGTAGTAGCTGTTATCATAAAGAAAGGGAAAAAACCTTCAGGTGGTTAGATGACAGGTGCAAACTGCCCTCTTTTTTTTTTTTCCCTCCTTCAGCTGCTTGTAACACGCACTGTGGCCCTGCAGAGTGGAGGGTCCACTTGGTCCTTCACAGCCATAGTACCAAGATATGGTATATCTTGGTACAGAGGTGCTCCACAGAGATGCTCCATACAGAGATGCTCCACAAGGTTTTTTGCTCGCTGCGGCCCCAGATCCTGTATTGCTGATTGTAGCGTTGATCTGTGTTTAGGGTATTTCACATTTACAGAGAATATTGCCACGCTGTCTAGTATACTATTCTTTACTAAAAACATCCGAGCAATGATTTCACACTCATAAAGACATTTTTAGTTTGGCAGCAAGAAAGCTCGGGAGGTTTCCTATAATCTAAGGTGCTTTATTTAGGGGCTTTCATTCTTAAATGAAAGAGGCATGCTTCAACATTTGTTCTTTTAAAAAAGAAATAACACAAAGTTTCAGATTATTCCTTTGATTGCAAAATTTCATGCACATTGATCATAGAACCATAGAATCATAGAATGGTTAAAGTTGGAAGGGACCTTAAAGATCATCAAGTTCCAACCCCCTTGCCATGGGCAGGGACACCTCCCACTAGACCAGGTTGCTCAAAGCCCCATCCAGCCTGGCCTTCAACACTTCCAGGGATGTGGTGTTTTGTCTCAGAGAATGAATGGTAACACAAGGGCAGTCCTGCATTATTTAGCATTTCTGGGCAAGTGGCTGCCAGAATCTGGGTTTACAATTACACCTTAGGATGAAAAAGGAGAGTGTTAAAGGCCCGGGTGCACAGGGACCCAGGTGTGATGACATCCAGGCTGGCTTCCCAGTGCCCAGCTCAGAGGCAGAAATTTGCAGTCCTGAGTTACTCACCTAACTATCCTGTACAGCTGAGGGAAAGAGACAGGCACCGGGATGTGGGGTTTACAACAGCCAGGGTTCTGAGCAGAGGGATGTGGAGAAAATGCTGAAATGAGGGATGTGCCTGAAATTCCCTCTCTCTGTCCCTGGCATTCAGGTGCCTATGAGAGAGAGATTTACGGCTCTGAAGTCCCCCATGGCCACTTCAGTTGCTGCTTGGCTATGAATAACTTGTTTGCTCTGTTAAAAGAAGATACCCAGCAGCAGTGGGACTGCTCCTCACGTTTCATGTAATGCAAGTGATGGGATGTTCATTGGAAAGCTTTGGGAGTAACAATGGGCTTGTGTGCTCTCTGCTTTGTGCTGAGCTCAGTGGTGTTGGCACAGACCAGGCATTGTGTAACCACCGCTGATCTACAAAGGATTTTAGGCATCTGAACAACTAGGGCAAGAATGCCTAAACACATGGTGAAACAAAATATATGCCGAGACACTCATCTCATCCAAGATAAGAAGGCCTCTGGGAATATGCATTAGGTGCCTAAATAACTTTACTGATGACAGCTTAGGTGCCTTTCAGGTATGCGCGCCACAGGCAGAATTTTTGTGACTCACTTGAATTCAGGTACCTGAATTGTGCTTGAGCTATGCCATAGGCACTGAAAGGCTTTTGGAATCTCTTGCTAAATTATTTGAATTTATAAAAATGTCTTGTTTCAAAAATATGGCAAGGATTCAAACGGTTTCTCATTTTGCTATGTAAATGAGTAGGAGGTGATGTTTTAAAATTTTCTATATTGCTTCATATTCCTAACATAATTACCAGAATAGGATTTAAATTCATCTAGCACTTCCAAAGCTTGCATTGATTTGACTACAGCTATATGTTGAACAACATTAAAATTTTAAGCATTGGGACTTCTTCAGTTTCCTTTGCCAACCTCTTTCTTTTGCAAACGTGATTGTGAGATCAGACTTTTGTTATTCCAGAGTATTGTTTCAGATAGCATCTAGGCACTGTTTGCATTTTATGTATCACCTTTGCACCTTATTTGCCAGACAAGCACTCTCAGCTTCTACAAAATTTTTAAAAACTCCCCACAGCTATGGGAATTTCACTATAGCATGAAAGGCAGCTCTGAGAGTATGTGCTGTTCTATGAAAACTGGAAAGTTGCTTTCTCTTTTGTCTCCTATGAACTCTTTTCACTAGGACCTGGAACCATAACTTGGGGCTGACAGTTTTAATGGTGCTGCTGAAGAGAGAGCAATGGACGAAAGCTGATCAGGTATGCAGAGCAAGACTGTGCTGTCTAACCAGTCTTACACTTGAAAACACAGGAAAATAAATCTGTTGCCCTCGCCAAAGATTCTACCTGGTTTCCAGCAATCCAGTTTAATAAATCCTGTAGGCTGTTGTGCTGTATGGGCATTTGGTTGGTGGCTGTAGCCACAGCCAGGTGATTTACTGCTGCTAATGCCACATCCTTTTGGATGGATGTACAACATTACTTGCACTGGAAGTTGTTCTGCTTCCAGACATCCACACTGGAAAACATTAGCTGTACTACATCTTCCCCCAACTCAGCTGTCAGTGTTCCACATTTGTCTCTGTGGTCTTTTCATTTCACTAAGGCAGCAAGCAATGAAGAGGGAGCGCATCCAGGTTTGTGTGATGGTGGCTGTCCCAGGAACAGAAGACTCTCAAGGATGGGCGGGAGCCTGCTCACTCCTGCCACTCTCCTCCAGCTAGCACACTGTGATTCAGGTATCACAAGGTGGTGCTCTTGTACTTATGGCAAATTATTCAGTAGCCAACACTTGAAGTGCCCGAGGCTCTCATTGAACTTTGTGCTACATATGACAAGTTGAACTAAGCAGCACCGTTGGTGGTTGCACACCTGCTAGACCAGAAGAGATGTCTGGTGAGAACAGCATCTCCAGGGATGGCTATCTTGTGCCTCCCTATGTAAGACAAGATTAAATGCTGCACGCTCACAGGATCGGTATGTGTTGTGATACTGTGCGATCTCTTCTTGGGGCCTCATCGAAAGGCATTCTCTTGAGCAGACGTCATAAAATCTGGGCTGAATGCTTCCTTCACATTTGTAATTCTCCAGTGGGAAGAGAAGCAGACCGAGAAGGTCTGTTCCGTAAACTGTGGGTCTAGCTATCTCTTTCCATCCTCTTTTAAAGCTAAGCCCATCACTCCTCTCAAAAATGAAGTATCTTGTCAGTCTCGTGCTGGTGTGTGATACATCCCATTTAAATCAGAGTATTCATCTTTTTCACCCAAGATGGATTCTGCATTTTAATTTCTTCATTTCTCACTTATCCATTGTCTTTTCTCCAAGGTTTCTTGGCTGACACATTAAAGAATTTGTGACATCTCAAAGGTCCTTTGTTATTGTACATACAGATCTAATAGCAAGACTCTAGGAATTCTACATAGATGACATCTCAGCAAGCCAGAGAGAGATTGTACATGGAAAGCAGCTCTAGGACTACATTTAAAGATGATAAACCATCTACTTTTTCTATAAATGTAGCAGGTTGCTGTCATTATAGTGAGGCTGCAGGAGGCTATTTCAGGAGACTGGAGCATGCAGCAGTCTTGCAGGCAATTGGATTACCTATTACGCTACTGTGGTTGCTGCTTGTTGTGTCCTTGAGTGAGAACTGAACATCTTTTGCTCCGCATTTCTCTGATCATACCCTCTTTGCACATCCATTTGAATAGAAGCAATAGGCTGTGCCAAATAGGCGTTATTCTGCAATGAGATAACACATTACTACATGCTCTGAGTTTTTCTGTAATAAGGTCAGTGGTCTACAGTTTTCAGCTACATGCTGGACAATAGAAATCCATTGCTTGTTTACCGGTTTGAAATTTTTCTCACTAAACTTCATGTTTGTTGATCACTTTAGTGCTCTGCACTTTGTAACAAATTCTGCATGCCCAACTGTTAGCTAATTCTTGAGTATTTCAGTATCGCGTCAGTGAAGTGAGGCAGACATTGGAATGATGCTATTGTCAGCACTGCATACACCAGTTTTTCATATGCGTGCACATAAAAATAGTAGTAACTTGTATAAGTTAGGTGCAGGGTCTTGTATGGCACAAAGAGACGGCAGTAGCCATTGCTGACAATATTGCTTCAGAGAAATAATGGAGAAAGTTTGAGGTTACTGCAGCATTCTGGCAGATAATCGGAAATACGTTAAGAACAAAGCAGCTTTTCTCTCTCACTCAATAGCATTGTTACTTCTTATGACTGCCCCAGTCTGATTTTAACACCAGTGTGACAGTGTGTGCTGTCTTCTCTTGAAATGTGCTTCTGAGCTGAAGGAAAAAATTGCTTTTATTTTCTGTGATCTTATCCTGTGAGTACACTGGAAAGAGTTGTGTACAACATGTTCCCTACTTGCTAGGAAAGACAATGTTAATGATAATACCATTTCTATTTTACCATCTACGGGTTTCCATAAATGCTGCTGTATTGACAAAACCAGCCTGCAGTAATCATACAGAAAAAAACAGTTGAGACAAAATCTGAGTGTATGTTGGTAAAGAAGTTCTTCTGCTACATACTATTGCATTCCAGGTTAAGGTTCTACTTCATAAAGAAGAGCACAGCATTCAAGCACGTATATGTGTTTAAGTAATACACTCAAATGACTTTGACTCTCCTGGAATGTGTAGTATCGAGGAGATCCACCTTAGGGTCCCTCGTTAGCTTCTCTATGTAATTTCTTCTTATTCCTTTTCTTGAATGCTAGTCCTTCAAATTGACCAAGGACCCTGACAATCAAGTCCTTCTCTCCTCTTTCCACATCATAGGTCAGACCTTCAGCCACCCTCATGAAACACCTGAATCTCCATAGCACGTTCTCATCGTTTAATGTTCATGGATGTCACTGAGGATGAAATCTGAAGATAATGACATGGCACAGATATAGAAATATAAAAGTGTCTATAGATGCTTTGAGAGTACAGACTAAAATTTAGAGCACACCGTTCAGTCTTTTGGGGAATAGATACCTTCTGGTTAAGTTTGTGGGGGTTAATTTTCGTCTATTTTTTTGTTTGTTTTGTTGACAGTTCAACATAAGCGTTGAATTTCAGAGGATTTTAAAGTGTTCATATTATTAGCCAGTCTAATTATTTGTTTAAATTTTTATTTTCTGCTCTTCCATAAGATAAAATGACTCAGTTTTGCAGCTTCTAGTGAGAGACTCAGCCTCCATAATTTGAACTGAAATCTGTGGTTAGTACTACATGTTCAATACTGAAAATTGGCTCTGAAATTACTCACACAAAACTTCACAATCTGTGAATTGGAGGGGAAGTGAAAAGCTAATACTCAACTCTTTGCATATGCTTATGCAGCACAGTGCTGGAGACAAAGGAGAGTTGAGCTAATGAAGGCATCAGCAGCAAAATAGCCATATTAGTGCCTTTCCTTCCTCCCCAGTCCCTAGGGCTAGCAGAGCCATGTAACTTCTTGGGAACATCGTGTTAATGTTTCAGTATTGTTTAGCATCTTCGTAACTACCCCAATGATGACACCAAGTGCATCCTTAGCAAACTTGCAAACCATGGGGAAAGACTGATGTTAACTGGTATGCTTCCGTTCAGTGTGATCTTGAGAAACTTGAGGACTGGGCCAACAGGAGTTCCATGAATACCCAGCTTCTTCAGAAAGGAGAAGGGCAAAGCCCTGCATGTGTGGCAGAATAACCCCTGCACCAGTACAGGCTGCAAACAACTGGTTGAGGAGCAGCCTGGCCCAAGTGAAAAGAACCTATGGGTCCAGTTGCCAGGTTGAATATGAGCCAACAGTGGGCTGTCATTACAGATGAGGCAGACTCCTTCCTCAGCTCCATTGCAAGAACCATGGCCAACATAGCAAGGCGTGTTACTGTGCCATCTGCTTGCCACTGGCCCATCTGGAACCAGGTTGGGTCCTAAAGGACATTACCTGAAGGAAATGCTGAGGTCTCTGGGCTGAAGATGAGGCCAGGAAGTGATCAAATAACAGTCTACAACTATGCAAAGGGGTATTACAAAGACTACACAATCTAATATTTCTTGGAAGTGGGAGATGCCCAGTTGCAGAAGAGGCAATGGAAACAGATTGTGTCTTGAGAGATTCAGGCTAGAGTTTGGGAAACAGCTTGAGACAGCAATGAGAGCAGTGGTGGAATTCCCCTACTTGAAGTGAGTCTTGAGAACTCAACTAGAATAAGTATGGCTGACCTGACCAAGTGCTGGCAAAAGTTTGGCTTTGAGCTGCAGGTTGAACCTCCAGAGGTTCCTTCCAACCAACATTTGTGTGAGCCTATTATGTCTCCTTAAGAATGCTCCTCTGGCAAAAAAATGAAGTTTATTATTCCTCCAGTAGTCATGGAGGCTGTTGGGGCAGTATATTTTCCCTGTATCTTGCAAGCACACACATGTCTGAAATGTGCCATTTCCAGGATGTATCCATTTGCCAAAAAGAGAAGAGCATGCCACACTCTTCTGCCAAAAACATAAAATCATATAATCTTGGCAAGCATAGTACATGAACATAGGGCTGTCACACTCCTAAGGCATCCACTTTCCCTTCTTTTGCTTGGATCAAAGGCAGAGGTAGTTCAGCTCTGCCCAGAGCGTGCCAGGGACACGTGTTGCTCAAAATACGCACATGGGTGAGGAGACCAAGACTGATCTGGCACATCCATTGTTTTTAAAATACTTATAGAACAAGGAGATTTTAATTTTACAGCCAGATTTGAGAATTTCAAATCTTGCTTGATTCTATGACAGGACTAGAAGTCCAGCTCTAAGGATAAAGATACGTGACTGGGGCCCTTGTTCTTGGGGAAGCACGAGCAGCAACTTGAGGCTTGGTGACTAAACTCCAGTGTGCAACTTTGCTTTGAGGGTAGATTGAAGGAAGCTGAGCACCAAGCTAAAATTCCGTCCCCAGGAAGGTCTAGGTTGGCAGGGAGGTTGAAAGGTCAGAGCTGTTCCGTTGTGCAGAAGCTGGTATGTGGAGTCATGACAGGGAACAGCAACTCGTTTGCTTTAGGACAGAGAAGATTAAGGAGGAGATGAATGAAAAGAGAAGTTCAGAAATCCAAATGATTCAAGTGATTACTTTCCAGAGTGTTTCTGCTAGATACAGATGCTGGTGCTGTAAAAGTCAGGAACACTACATAAAATGGGAAAATAAAAATAGAATATAAAAAATAATAATATGAGCCTTCCAGAGATGGTGGAGAACTGCTTCAGCATGAACATTACAGATGTTGGGACCCTGTTTTGGTAGACCCCATGCAATCGCTTTATCTCACCTCTAGTTCAGTATAACTATTGTGATTAGACAGGGAAGAAATAGGACCATCTCTGGGTTTGTTTTGGGTTTTTTTTCTAGCATTTGCTTGAGAAAAGGAGATATAGAGAATTTGGCACGATTTTATTTTTACGCTCTAAATATTTATTTATCCCTGCTTACCTCTTGCAGATCCACTCCTTTGGATGCACGCACTGTAATGCATCTTCACCTCCAGCTGTCCATGTGATATTTCAGTCACTTTCAGTCCCTCCATCCCCTCCACTGTTCCCTCCAGTTTAAGTTCAGCCTCTGTAATTGGCTGGATGCAGCTTCAATGAAAGGCAGTAGATAATTGGTTTATAGCTGAAAAATTAAAACTGAAAAACGTATAGATAGCAGGAAGAAAGTGTGTTATGACAAGTACATTTCATTAGACCAATTAATGCATCTTTTAGAAATTTAAATCCTTTCTCACTAAAATGTCCTTGTCTTCTGTATCAAGACAATATCTGAGTTTTACAGAAATTTAATTCCAGCTGTGTAATGGTTGCCAACACAGTGACAATGCCCAAAGCTTCCTCTCTTAACTCTTGCATAACTTAACCTTGAGTCAGTTGCATCAGGGGACTTCTGTGCCTTGTGATAGAGAAGATGTGACCTAATCAGTGTCCAGCCTGAGGGATGGGGTGATGGCCCGAGCCAGCATTCCTGTAAGGTGACGCATCATTGTCACCATATGGAATCTTAAATTGAACTGCTGTGAAACGAAGTATCTCAGATCACTCCAGCAAACTCAGATAAAAACTTTTTTTTCATTTTTTTTTTATTTGGGTATGTCAGAGCACTTCATTTCCATATAAATTAGTAAGAAACCTAATGTAAACATCTTTACTACTAATATTACAAAAAATCAGGTTGGTGTTTCCTGCCATGAATAATGAAAATTTCAAGTCCTGTAGTTCCAACTTGCAATGAGAACAAATGGTGAAATGTCAAAGTATCCCACTGGATAAAAATGTTTTCTTTCTCAGCTGTGCTCTTTGGGAATTGGGTGGAATGACATGTCTCTAGACTCATTTTTTTACAATATCTGTACACCGTGAGACTGCTGGAGTAATTTTAAAGCAGACCTTTCTATCCAAAAGTAAAATTGGCACGTAGCCCTTTGATTCAGTTAACAGATGGTGTATGGTATTTATGAGAACAGTTGTTAAATGCTTTATGGCGTGACTCACCAACTGATAGCTGCATATTAATGGAAAGTGGACGGCACTATCACATTTACAAGTGCTGCATTGTTGAGGGGAGCTGGTTGAGCTGATTTATATGAACAGTTGCCCTCAGAAGGTTGGTCCAGAGTGTTCGGATTCTTTCTCAAAATACTGGTTTGATGGGGCTACAACCTGCTAACCTTGCTCAAAAGATGAAAATCTTTTAAACTAGAATTAAGACCTTAGTTTCTGAAACAAAACATAACAACAAAAGAAAGGAGTTCAGCAGTTAGTTTTGTTTATAATTTAGAATTACTATCTGAGCTGGGTGTCACTTCTGCTTACTAACTGAAATTATCTAGGGGAAATTAAAATGTACTTATGATGCTGGTATCCATGTATGATATATTAGCTGCTCATCAGACCAGCCAGCAGGCATTCTTGCCTTGTCTTGGTATGAGTTACAACAAATTTCAGATAGAAATTGTTTTGCCCACTTTCACAGTCTTAAAGAAATAGTTCTAGAGCAATGTGATTGGATTGGATTCCATCCAGGTATTATTTAAAAATCCTTGCTATGAGGTTTTTCAATGAAGCACTCTGTGTATCAGTTATATCAAGATCTGGAAAAACCGCTGAAAGCATGCCACACATTTCATCAAATTACAAGGACCATAAAACAGGCCTAAACCACAAGACCATGCAAATTACTGCAAAGACAACAAGCTATCATTTTTAAAGCACTGATTTCATTGCCTTTATCTTGCGTTTGTTTAGGTTGCTTTTGTTTGCCTTGGAATGGTAAAACAGCCTTGACGGAAACAATGCCGCTGAAGTGACAGCAGCAGCGCTGCCACAGCTTGCTGTAGTTCCTGTGAATAAAAATAAGCCTAATATAACTAGAAAAAAAAAAAATACAGACCTTGTTCTCTCTGGCCCCTGAATTGCACACAGACTGGGGCCCAAAGGGAATAGCCTCTGATGGAGAGAGTTGGACAGAAGATGCAGACTTTAACCTTTTTCCCAGGATCTGCAAGGAGCCAAACACCACCAAGTACCCAAAATACACCAGTCAGAGGGCAGCCCCCAATTGTCCTCTGATTTTTCATTGCCTATGCAGGAATTTCACTTATCTAAAGTTACTGTCTGGATTTAGGGGCATCCAAGCAAAGGGGGCGGCTGGAAAACAGCAGTCTGGGGCAATGCCAGAGGCTCCCAACAAACCCAGGAGAATTTTAACATTCTCCTGCTTCTCCCATGAATAATCAAACCTTATTTAAACTATCTGGGGATGATTTTTTTTGCTCCTTCAATTCCCACTAAGCCTTAGCAAGTATAGTAAGATTCCAGTGGGATCTTTAGCAGAGTAAAGTACTATTTGTGCCACAGCCAACCACGCAGCGTCTGGTGGCAAAGGTTGGAGAGACACATGTGGTGTTCGCAGGATGTTGCAAGGTGGTTCTCTTTACTCAGATGCCTGGTTACCCTTTGGCCACGGGGGTAACATAGGGGAGATAAGGAGGCAGAGAGGCTGCTGCAGGTACTGACCTTCTTGGGTGACCACTGACCCAGCAGCCTGCTTCTAAATCGCTGCCTGTGACTGGTGCTTCAGGCAGGGCTGAAGCTCCTCCTGGGCTCTGGGTTTTGGCTGCAGAGACTCCACCTCCCTGGCAACAGCACAGATAGATTGATTACCAGGTACCACTGCCAGTCTCATCCTGTGGCTACAACCATACAACTGTTTGCACACACACTTACCTGCGTGTCCATGTCGCTTCATGCAAGTCAATGAATTTACCCAGGACGATGAATCGTATGTTGGTGTGTTTGACAGAAGGGGATGCAAAAGTTTGCAGTGTTAGGGTCTCAGTACATCTCTAGTCATCTGAACAAATGTGAAAAATAAAAAGAGACAAGTATGAAGTTTAGATCTGATCAGCTCAAATGCAAATGCCTTAAACTGTCCTTAATATGCCTTGATTTTCATCCAGCTATTGCCCTTCTTTAAAGAAAAGAGAATTAAACTTGCCTCTGCTATCTTTTCAAAAACAAAATCTGCAAACTCTACAGGAAAGAGCAGCAAAAAGAGAGGGGTTGGAGGAACTGATTAGTGAGGAAAAAAAATACATAGAGCTTGGTGAAGTGGTGGCTCACAGGTGATGTGATAAGTCTACAAATATTTGCAGGCTGTAAATACCAAGGACAGGAATTTAGTATGACACAGTCAGGCGTAATCAGGACTAAAAGGAGAGGAAAAAAAAATATAAATATGCTGGGAGTTGAGAAAAAAGGCTTGCCAGTGAGATGCGATAGACCTGGGAATTAATAGATGGCACACATGTCCTGCGGGGAGCCGCGCCGTATTGGTGAGTAAATAAGCTGAGAGGTGACAGGACTGATCATCCTGAACTGCTGGGGTAAGGCGACTCGTTACATCTCAACCATGAGTGCATGTGTGCTTAGCTTTCAAGAGCTGGCTCGGCTGTGTGTTTATCGCAGGCTGTTTCCCAGGCCCAGTGTGAATTTGGGCCAGCTGTGCTACCCCCTTGGTGGCTATGACCTGTATGGACAGGAGGACGGTAGAGGCAGGTCTCAGGTGTGCCAGTGTGGATTTGTAGTCCCACTTGTCACTGCTGCATGGATATGAGGCTGAATGGGGCAAAACTGTCTCTTTTCGGAGGTTTCACCTCACGTAAGATCAAAAAAAGGAATAATGAAGCCAGACCCTTTTAAAGCTTGTGGAAAGCCAGTGTGGATGTCAGGGTAACAGAGCTGTGGTCTGATCTCCTGGCCGTACAGGGGAGATTTCTGCTCCGGTTCCTCTGCAGCGCCCCAGTAAGGTCTCAGACTCAGCAGAAAACCCCATTTTACAAGGCTCAACGTTTTTTCCTCCACCTCTCCCTCCACAGTGCTGCTGGATGGTGCATCTTCTTCAGCAGCAAAAGGGTGTGAAGGTTTGTGCCGCTGTGCTGCAGCCCTGGGGAGAGCCAGGCAGGCTGACCCAGCTCCCAATCCCTGCCCAGCCCTAGGCACGGGATCAGGAGCGGGATCGGGCAGGAAAACCTCCGGCCAGCCTTGCCCTGGCCGCTCCCAGCTCGGAAACCTCTGAACAAAATGTTCCCAAGCTGGGAACTGGAAACAAGTTTGCTCCTTGTTGCGGAGCTGAAAAAGACCTCACAAACCCCAAAGACCGTCCCTCTCGCTCCTCCCCACCCCACGCCGGCGGCTGATAAAAGAAATTGCTTCCACTACAGCTCTTGGCTCTTACTAACGGAGAGTTATTTCCTGCTCGGGGTGTGCTGGCCTCGGCCCCTGGAAATGGGAAATTCCACCCTGAAACCGGCGGGAACTTATTTCACTGACCAGAGTCCGTCCTGTCTCAGTGTCTTTCTGCAGGAGTTTTTCCTCTGAGAAACCGGTGGGTTCTGGGGTTGGAAAAAGGAGCTTTGTCAAAATCTTTAACCAGCCTGATTATATCCGCCGTAGGAAAAGCATTATGAAATGAGCCTCTAGTGATTTACTAACCTACTAAAATAGAGTGTAGGAGCAAAATAAATTTAATTCAACCAGCAACCTACTCACAGACTAGAGCTAGCATTTTTTATTACAGCTAGTCCACTCTAACCTGCACCCTTTCTGCAAAAGTAAAGGTACTTGATCAAGTAAATCTACTACTCAGCACTGAGATTATGAGAGATTGTGAGATGGGGAGGCCTTTAGGTCTCATACTTGGCTGGAAAAGGCACAGCTTTTGCACTGGTGTGTTTACTGGTTTCCCTTCCCGGCATGTTGTGGCTTGCAGGTACGCTTCCAGGAGTGAAAACAAATCTACAGATGTTAGTTCATCCCTCTCACAGTCTGATTTTCGACTCTGTGCACTCTGTTACTGCTGCCCGCCTAACCTGCCTTGATGTACCGGCCTTGAACTCACCCCAGGTTCTGAGGGCTCCGAACTGGGGCTGAGCCAGGGCTGGGCGCCCAGCGAGCGGGGAAGCTGCAGGGTTGTGATTCTAAATAGGGTTTCCAAGCAGTTTGAATTTAAATGCCATCAGGTTAAGCGGATGCAAGGAGAAATGGACCTCTCGAGACTGACAGGCAGGAGCAAAGCTGGGTGTGGGGAGCTGGCAGCCGTGGAGGCAGAGGAGGGGCAGGAGCCTGGGGGCAGCTGCTTGCGGAGCAAAGGGAGAGAGCGAGTTTTGGGGGAAAAGGGAGGGAAACCCAGGCAAGGCTGACCTGCTGGGTCCAGAGCACTGACACCCCCCGCTGTAACAAGGGGCTGGCAATGCCTAGGACTTTTCCAGAAGCGTGGTTTTCGCAGGAATGAGGTTTGGAATAAAAAGCCGTAAGTGGAGGTGGGATAGCAAAACTCAAGAGAAAAAGCAAAGAAGCACTTAATGAAAGGTAAATGAGATTATTTTTATTAAACCTATAAGAATAAGGCCCAAAGGAGCAAGGCCCAGGCTCTGGTGTCCTTATGGTGATCAGTAGCCTGCAACAGGCTCTGCCTTTGCTCCCACGACCAAGGTGGTTCTCCCCTGCCAGCCCCCTGGCTTCTCCTCCCTGGTGGGGCTTGGGGTCTGGCCGGGGTGCTCCCAGCTCCACATTTCTCTGTCACCCGTGTGACATCTGGCTGCCGGGTCCCACGGAGCATATATGCTGCCGCTGAGGGCTTGCTTTCCACATGTGCTCCCAGGGTCTCCGGATTGGTGTGCTCCGCAGAAGGGGCCGGGCCTTGAGGTCCGCTCCTGTTCCTGTGACAGCTGATATTTCCATGCAAGAAAACAAAACCAGGATATGTGATGGACTGCGTTATCTTTCCAGACAGCTTGGAGCTGCAGCTGCAAAGCAAGAAGTTTTTGTGCTTTAGACTTCAAAACTGTGAGTGGAATTTAAACAAGCAGTTTAAACGCCTACCTTTTTTTTTTTTTTCTTTTTTCTTTTTTTCTTTTTGGAGTTGCAACTTTGCATGAAGTATCTATATCTGCATAATAACTTTTCATTACGAAGCAAGCTGTTGTGAATTCTCGTAAGATGAAATAATTATTGCTTTGGAAAACTTTGCAAAGCGTTTGCTGCATTTGTGGCTGCACTAATAAATGTGTACTGCGGAGAAGGAGGATGCTCTTTTCAGCAAATGCAATTAATCTAGCTGGAAATGGTTTCAAATTATCTGTTCCACTGGAAAATGTGTTTGAGCGGGACTAGCTGAGGTGAGGGGGAATCTCCTGGGAGTTATCAGCAAATGTCAGGCTCCTCTGTGTGCCTTTGTCACGGGCATCACTTGATGTTTGCTTGTGTGTGGAGAGGGATCAGGTTAAAACCTGCTGTTACCATTATGTGGCACTGCACTTGCTAGGTGAAAAAAATCTGTTGGTACCAGGTGTTAGCAAACTGGCCAATTGATGACGACTGCGGGAAATTAGTTTGAGTGAATATTGTCCACTCTGATGCAGATTTATGGAAATAATTTTAACAGATACATAGCACAGGAGGATCATTCTTGTAGCTGAAACATTAATGACCTGCTCCTTCTTGCATGTGTTTTAATAGGAATAATGAAATGGTTTTCTGTGGGAGAGCTCTAGGGGCTGGTACCCAGGTCAGGAGCCCAAACCTGAGCAGGCAGTTCGTGACTCCAGGCTTATGATATTTTCACTTTCCTGTGGGAAGTGTCCAGGATGGTCTAGGATGACCACTGTTATCCTAGGATATTATTTTATATACAATCTTGAGTGAAATAACTATGCTGGAACTTTCCTTGATTCACTTACGTAAAGTTAGTAAAAGCCAAGATACATCCTTTTAAAGAAAAAGTTGTTTCAAATCCTGCCTGGACTGTTTCACAGCTCTCTCCAGCTACCCGAAACAATCCAACATCCTTCCCAATTTAACACATATTTTCCTTAGAAAGCAAGCAACTTCATATTTCTGTGCCTTGGCAACTGCATTGCATCAGTTTATGCTTTTATATTCTGTCAGGTCCAGGTGAAATCCGAAGGTGGTACGGAAAGAAAAATCAGTGGCATGTCCTGTCTAACTAGGTATGGCAGAAATCCCATCCCAGTGGATCCGCCACCACTCATTCTCCATCTGGGCTCCTCCAGATCACGCAGCAACACAAACAGCATCCAGATGAGGTGTGGGCATGTGGATGCATTTCTGCTGAATTAGTCAGAGCACACAACACAGGATGTATACCAACTCTGTACAACTGGCGATGAGGCAATTCATTCCATTGCCTGGTACAAAGTAAATGTCAATATTTCTCTAACAAATTAACTGCTAGAGTAAATCTATACCATTTTGCCACTCTTACATTATCGGTTGCAGAGGTTTTGTTACAGTACTGGGACTTACAGTATCATCAAGCCATGGCCTGAGTGAATTGGAACTTATTGGAAATTTATCATCGAAGTGACAATAAATTTCCCTTACCTTCATTACTTTCCTCTACCTTTTTGGCTCACTGCAGCAGGGACACCCTCGATTTGTCCAGCAGACCAAAACACAGTGCTTTTCCCAAAGCTGAATTTGGCACTGACAGAAAAATGCTCCCACAGAGAAAATCATGAAACTCAGAGTATTTCAGCCAGAAAGGCCTTCTTAATTGATGTGGAGAAAACACTAATGAAAGACGTCTTTTTATTTCAATAATGTTAAAGTCAAATCATTTCCATTTTCTAAAACAGAAAAAGAGGGTTAAAATAAAAATATAGGCACATACAGAAATGCTTTTCAGTGGCCTGTCCTTTAAAAGCTGATAACGTCTTTAAACTAAAGGGCCTCTACATCCTTATAATGTAAAATATTTTATGTTCATGTGACATAGTCTGGTTCTTCTTGTTCCCTTAATTTGGCAGTCTTTTCTCTATTAGATATTGCTACCTAGATAGAATGGGCCAGATTCTCAGCTAGGCAAGCATGAAAAAAAGAATAGCTTCATTGAAGTCAATGACATGACCCTGGATTCATTCCAGTGTGACTGGAGTTGGAATGTGGCTCCATCCATGCAGCTGGCACCCCTTCCAGGCTGGGCAAGGAGGTAAACCAAGAGCTACTGCAGCTGGGCATGTTGCTAGCAGGAGGATGGCCAGTGTCCTGCCAGCTTCTAGTTTGCTTTCACCTCCAACTTTGATCAAAAGAAAAGATTAAACAGCACAATTCCACTTCTATTCCACCAACTTCAGTTATGTCTCTTCAAACTATGAATGGTTTTGCAGGGGGCTGCTAAGTCCAACTACTGCCATCATACCTTGTCTAACCCTTTCACAAATACCTCAAGCAATAAGGTCCATGTGTACTCTATTTTCTTTCCTCCTGCTCAGAAAGATTGTTGGTTTTCATTGATAAATTTTAGGTTTATGTTGTTCTTTTCTGGTGATGTTGTTTTAGGAAGGTTGGCTTCTTGCTGCAAAGGTACCGCTGTCTGTGATACTCTGGGACCTCCTGGGAGCTGCTTCCCCATTCCTAGAGCAAGTTCTGTTTCTCCCTCTGTTTTGTGATGATAACCACGCTGTTCCCATGGCCACCTATCCATCAAAATAACTCCCAGGTCTTTGCCAAGGAGAGACTAATGGGATTATTTTGTACTATAGGTGGGGCTTCCTTATAACCACTTTGATTTCCCTGCTCTGTGTGTTAGGATAGTCTAGAGCTGCTGCCCTAAAGAGCGTAGAGGTTTCGTGTAGTGCTCTGCAGACTCTGTCCTATCTCCTGAAATTCATCCCAAAAGATGTGAATTGGCCGCTTTTCAGATGGGAGAGCCAGCTCATACTGCTGTTGCTGGTCAGAAATGTCTGGTTTATACCCCTTTTGCTGCATCTAAAGAGCTGAAATCTGTGATGTGTTAACCAATAGCAATTCATCTCAGCTAGTTGGAAATGCCAGAGCTACAAAAGGATCTTAAGGGGAGGACTCTCTGTAAGGTCTGGGGTGAGGCTGGTTTCCTGGTTACTCTAAACAGGAAGCAAAAATGGAGTATATTCAGATTTTAAGGAGCTCATCAGGAGCGCTACCTGCTTTCTGAATTTCCAGGGACACTGAAGTCTCTAAACAGTCAGCATCACCAAGAAAAAAACATAAAACACCAACGAGGCCAACAGGCAGGGAAGTGCCTATTCTTCTTTAGTGCTTCACAAGTTCCTAGAATGAAGCGTGCTCATATCTACCACTAAAGTGGGGATTAGATGAAGCTAAGGCTCCACTGAACTGCAGCTAAAATAGTTTCTTTTGAAGTACTTTTTATCATTACTCAGATATTTTTGTGCTATGTAGGCATGTTCTCAACAACAGCACTCTATTAGTCAAAAATATCTTACTAAATTCCATCCATATGGGCCAAGGTTTACCTGTAACACAAAATGTTCATATAATGTATGCAGCCTAATTAAAAAACTTTTATAGGCATTTATACTGTCTTATCAAAAATTTTAAGTTTTATAAAAGCTTACCTCTATAAATATTTATTGTTCTGTTACATCTGCTGCTGCTGACAAGAATATATCACAGGCTGTTATTTTGGAATAAGTAGGAAAGTAGAAAAACCTGCCTGATATTTTTATTTTTAAAATTAATATTCTGCTGCCATATATGCATTTGTGAGATGGGAATAGTTGTTGCACAGTTAGTCAATAAGGGGTAGGAAAGGGATTGAGCAGAAGAAGAGAAGCACATACAAAAGAGCCCGCAAATTTAAGGAGGTTTGTGGACATAAGAGATAACACCTTAGCTGCGACACTGCTAATATCAATGTTTTTTCAGGCCTGAGAAGTATCACACTATAAGCTCACAAACTCTTTGTGAATTTGGGGCCTCTGAGTCACCTGAGAGAAGCTGTCCAGAAGCAATGTGTGAAAGGAAGAGAGTTACAGGGTGAGGGAAAGCACTGAAAAAACAGACTTGTGCTCGTACAACACAAATGCTTCTTGAAGCTGAAAATGAGAAAGCCCAAGAGCTGGTGAGGGGAAAGATGAGTGGATGAGTAAGAGTCATGTACCTCTGATGTTGTTTTTACCCTTTGTGCTATGCATTTCATGCCTTAGGGTGAATGAATAATACTCTGTTTTGAAGACAAATTAAGTTAACTTAATTAATGCATAGTACATTGTTTTGAAGACAAATTAAATTACCTTCATTAAATTGCTGGTTGTGGGTTGTCAGAAAAAAGAGGTGTACTCATGTGCCAAAGGGAGGTGCATCATCTGGGTTCGTGCTGTTGGAAGGGGGGTGTACAGGGCAGGAGGGAGGTGCACTGCTGAGCAACCCAGACCACAAGCTCTCCACCTCCATCCAGAAAAATTAGAGGGATCCCAAATGCAGTTGCTCCCAAAACCTTTACAACCACAACTAGATTTTTTGACATTTAAACTCCAGCTGTTTTAATCCTACTGCATTATGTTCTGAAATTATAGCCCTGTGAAGATCATGTATTTGGCCATCACAAAAACCCGTTACCTTTTTCAACAGTTTACAGAACAAGGTATGCCTGTCCCTCTATGAATAAGGGGCTAAGAGCCCTTTCCATAGCATGTTATTGCAGTGATACAAATGGAGGAATTAAGCCTATTTCAAACAGGAGGCATTTAAAGACGTAAGTTGTGAGCAAACCAGTGGGACTGACTCTAATATTTTGGAGTTTAGCAAAAAAAAAAAAAGTCTGAAAATAATTTTACGTCTTGTCTGTCATCATCACAAGCTGAAACTTTAAAAATTCCAGTGCATATCTTTATACCTTGATACGTATCTTTATACATTTATATCATTACACCTACCTTCATGTCTTCATACCTATCTTTATTAACCAGCAGAATTTAGGCCCTCCTAATTAAAACACTGATTCTTGGAAACCTATGTGCATTTGCCTTTTGTGCAAAGTAGAATTCTAGCCTTGATGTTAACCAAGGAAACATATCTCAAAAGAAAATCCAGTTAACAGAAATGGAAAATAATTACAGGCAACATAAACATTCATGACTTTTAAGCACTTCGTGAAGTTTTTCATGGGTGGCTGGAACAGAGTCTGGTTTTAGGTTGAGCAGTGTTGCAGATCCACTAAACCTAATGGGAACAGAAATAACATATAATTAAGATGCCCTCAGACACTTCCTAAACTCAGGGAGCCCCCTCCTGTGTAATTTCTGCCTTTGAAACATTCTGCACTGAAGCACAGCAAGAGTAACCACACACAGCTCTGGATGGGGAAGAAAGATAAGGATACTCTGCCCCTCATTGAGAGCAATATTGGGAAGGAGGACTGTGACTATATTGG
This sequence comes from Thinocorus orbignyianus, assembly GCA_013400375.1. NCBI lineage: Eukaryota > Metazoa > Chordata > Aves > Ciconiiformes > Thinocoridae > Thinocorus > Thinocorus orbignyianus. Next base: position 86,181 of record VXBW01001215.1, read on the forward strand.
CTGGAATTTGGCGGGGGTTAAAATTTAAAACGTTGCAAAATGCCATGAGAGCTGTCATGCCAGTGTAGGATCAGTATATCAGTATCAGCATAGTCCAACGTGCCTGAACACAAGCATCAGTGTTGAGGATGCCTGTGCTGTTGGTATTTCATCATTTTAATTGCAATAATACCTAGAGGTTAAGCTCCCTGGTGCCAGCTGCACATAGTCCGTGGGAGTACGCCTACCTGGTGTGTCTGCACTCCAGAGGTTCTGCACTACTCACTAGAAAAAAACAGGACCTCAGCTCCGAGGTGCTTTGAGCAACTCTGCGGAGTTGCAGGGCAGAGGTAGGTTATAACCCTCCCCACTCCGGGTGCTAAATCTAAGACCTCACCTGAACACTGCCTTTTCCAAAGGCCTTTCCACAATATACCCCTGAGGGAAGAGAAACTTTTTTCTCTCTGTCAGCAATATGTCAGTGTGAATCCCTGAGGGCTGGGGAGCAACAGCATCATGTCTGCAGCAGGTGCCCTCACCCCCGAGAGCGTTGGGCAGGCTGCAGCTAGCACAGCCACTGCTCCCTCCCATGCCACCTCTGATTTTAGCATCCCAGGGGATGCTCCAGCACCTTGGCTGCTCCAACAGCTTCTTGGGCATGGTGAAATAGTGCTGTGTTGTCCCTCAGGGACTGTTGCACTCCCCTTCTCCATCACCCCTCCAAGGAACTCAGGAACTTCAACACCTTAAATTAGGTTGTGATGCCTCCGGTGGGCATCCAAGTCAGGCATGCTAAAACTCACCCAGAACTTCCAAGCAAGTAAGTAAAAATAACATTCCTTCTTATGCTTTTGGCACTTGCTATCTCCATCCCAACATGGATTAAACAAACATACAGATGTTTGCAGAAGGGGATGCCAAAGGGTAGGATGTTTTCTGTAGACTACTTGCACGCACAACTCATGTGTAATCAGGAGCAGTGATTTCAAATGCTGCCATCCTGACTGCCCAGTAGTGAAGCAGAAGGAAGCATGCTTCAGGTCTTCCAGGTCCTCAGTACTATTTTCTGCAACGCTGAAGTTAGCAGTCTGTAAGGGATGATATATTGAGTCTTCACTGCTGCTCTTCATAGGAGTAACAAAAACCTTGGGATGTATGCACTGTCCCTTTTCTAAATTTTAAAGTCACCTTCCATTTACTTCCCCCCCACCCTCGACTTAAAGTGCTAAAAATTCTGAGAAACATCTCCATGGAATTGAGATGCTGCTCCAGACCCTTTGCAAATGTAAATTAACTAATCTTGCAGGAGTAATTGACAGAAAAGTAATTTTCCTTTATCATGACAAACAGTATAGCAGTATGAGAGTAATGACTACAATTTAAGCAGCTATGAATTGTGCATTAGGGAGCTCTAGGCCTGAATATTGCTCACAATGAAATTTAAATTGCATTTTTTCTGCATCTAGCTGTTTATAAATAACACTGCAGTTACAACCACAATAGTAGTTTTTGTCACCAATTTCTTATTGTCACTGACAGTGGAAATAAAAGATCTAGGTAGCTGATGGTCAGTGCAGTAAATAGAGGTTAAAATACTCTTTATTACACTCAAACTTGGCTAGAAATGGGAACAAACCAAAATCCAGGATGAAGTCTAAGTGCCTCGATAACCTAAGCGAATGTTTAGCAGCAGGATCTCTTTTGATGGCTGGTAGTCAAAAAAAAAAAAAAAAAAAAAAAAACAAACAAAAAATTATGCAAGACTTTAAGACTTTCAACTCTGTCTTACAGATTTGTGATTGTGGTACAAATTTCTGGCTTGGACCTAACTCTCAACCTACCTGGTACCTACATTTAGATGCAGAAGAACGAGTAGTTTAAGATGTATTGTAGCAGCCTCCAAAACCTGCTGGATCCTGCACACTTACGTACCTGAACAGGGGGCAGTCCTTTGCAATGCACTCGGTGCTTCCACCCAGGGTGCAACGACCCCCTCTGACCCTGCAGGCATCCATCACACTTTTATGCTGCTGAAATCCTTTATGGTTCACCTGTGAGACCGATCTTCCTGGGAATAAAGGATAACTAAGGGACAGTACTGCTTGTGGTTTTGGTATGACTATTTTTATAATCAATCCACCTGATCGAGTACACCAGCAACCCTCTCTTGACTCGTGGCATGATCTTCCTGGAGGGCTGGAGCTCAGGGTCTGACGGCCATTCTTTTTTTGGGTGATTTACCAGGGGATGCTATGGGTGGAAACAAAATCTGTGAGGGCATTCCTTAACAGCATCAGAGCAGGTTAAGCTGACCATACAGCTGTATTCACAGCCACCTCCAGGCTGTATTTTATAGGTGGAGTGAGCATGGGCTGTCCTTTACCCCATGGATGATGGTACTGGAGCTGCAGGTGGTACAGATAGCTACATCTGCAGCAGAAGTGTGCTGGTCTTCAGCCCTATTCCTCCAGCCCAGGTGCCATACGCACATACCCAGAAACTCTCTGCTTCTTGGAAATGTTTTGTCTGAGAAATGCAGTGCTACCCAAATGGTAGGAAAAGTATGAAAAAAACAGGTTTTCTTTGTATATATTTAAAATATCTTTTATTGCTCTACAGTTGAGCCATTGCCCTCTAATTTCTCAACAGATTTTACAGTAGGATTGAGTCCTCAAGAGAGGGCTCCAAAGATGAGAAACAGTGTGTTGAGGCAGGGGGTGGTGGTGTGGTGTTAATAAAGCGGATAAAGGAGATGACATCAAGAAATGCAAAGCAAAGCAGACATGGGCATCGCTGTATGATGCGTGTTGGCTCAACTAAATGGAAATTAGTATCTATTATATTTTTATAAACCAGGCAAAAATACTCATAGGAAGAGATAAACCAGCTTCGGCATAAATACGAGGTCTGCAGTATTCTCCTGTGTGATAGCAGGATAATTTACTGATGTAAAGAACTTTTTTTCTCAGCCTGTGAATTAGCTAACGTAGCACTGTATGCAAGATAGAAAAAAATACCCTGGTTTTCTAATGGCCATCACAGGGAAGGAGTAAAGGATCTAAAAGATCAACAGGAAAAAAAAAAAGGCAGGCTGAAATAGCAACAAAGAGGCAAATAAATAAGGATTTTTCTGTATTTTGTTTTGTTTTGTTTTGTTTTGCAAGCATCCCTAACAGTTTTATGTTTCTTTGACCCTTTCTTACCACTCTGCAACTTTAGAGAGGTACAGATATTGCAACTGTCTAATGTCTGTAAAGGAGCAAAGTTAAAACACAGCCCAAAGATGCAGATCTTGGGGGTGTTGACTGATGAGAAGCTCAACATGAGCTAGCAGTGTGTGCTCACAGCCCAGAAAGTCAACCACAGCCTGGGCTGCATCAGGGTGAGGGAGGGGATTCTATCCCTCTGCTCACATGAAACCCCACCTGGAGTGCTATGTCCAGCCCTGGAGCTCTCAGCACAGGAAGGACACGGACCTGTTGGAACGGGTCCAAGTGAGGGCCATGAAGATGAGCAGAGGCTGAAGAACCTCTCCTATGAGGACAGTCTGAGAGAGTTGCGGTTGTTCTGCTTCGAGAAAAGGGGCCTACAGGTGAGATGGGGAGGGACTCTTTTATCAGGGAGTGTAGTGATAGGACAAGGGGTACCAGTTTGTGAGGGTGGTGAGGCACTGAAACAGGTTGTCCAGAGAAGTTGTGGCTGCCCCATCCTTGGTGGTGTTCAAGGCCAGGCTGGATGGGGCTTTGAGCAACCTGGTCTAGTGGGAGATGTCTGTGCAGGGGGGTTGGAACTGGATGATCTTTAAGGTCCCTTCCAACCCAAACCATTCTATGATTCTATGATCCATATGCTGCCAAAAAAATCCTAGGATCATGATTAATGGAAGAAATAGTTTGATGTGACAACTGCTGAGAGTTTACCTTGAAAAAATATCCAATCTGAAAACGTATACCTTAAAACTGCTTGAAATTGAGAGCCACTACACTAGAGCAAATTTGAACCTCTTTAATTGTGGCTAAAATATTTTCTCTTTAACTGAGACCAGCATATTAGCTTCAGTCATGAGAATAAATATTTTGAGTCAAGAATTTTTTAATAGAAATCTATAATTACTTTTGCAGTATTGCTGGTATCCATCTACTTTGTAAAGAGTCTGACTTTATTAGCTATTTAATCATCTGAAATACTCTATTAACAAATGCTCAGGGAGAACAATATCTCTGTCAGATTCTGCAGCCGTTAGGTTGTGTATTTAATAACCTGTTATATTTCAGACCCTGTAGAAATTAGTCACTGAAAGTTTTCTTCTTTTAATCAATCCCCAGATTACAAATATGGCCGAACTAAATCTTGATCTGAAGCTAGATTCACAGAGGTTTCATCCTGACCCAAGATTTAGATTACCTCAAAAGTCTCTGTCAGCAATCTGTATTCCTCAAAAACTTTTTTTAAAAGTTGTGAATTTAAGGTCACACCCTTGCACGTGTGACAGCTGATGAGGCCCCTGCCCTGACCTCAGTAGGAACAGTGATGGAGAACTCCTGGTGCTGTGCCTCCGAGTGCTCTGCAGAGCTGCGGCACCCGTGCATGATCTGGCCAGCAATCATATCTGATGCTGAACTTCCAAACTGCCAAGAAAATGATGGAAATAAGGACACACCTGTCAGTGGGGATGCAGCTCTGATGTATACGGCAATGACTGATTCCAAGTCGCTCCCCGTCTTTCTCCATGAGTTTGTCTGCTGGAGGCAGCCTCAGGCAATGCCACTGTGACCCGGGAGAATGTTATTCTCTGTGCTCTGGCCATCTCCACATCTCTCCTCCAGGAGACACTATGGGGACAGAACTGCAAAGGGAAAGTCTCCAGAAGTTTGGCAGGGCTTAGAAAGCATACAAAAATGTTAAATACTGTGTGCCTGATTCTCCCAGTAGAGCTGCACCCATAAGTAAGCCCCACATCTGTTCTTTTCTACAAAGAAGGTGTCTCTGGCTAAGTCAGTCAAGGAGGCCAGCTAACAGCTCAAGGGCTGAGTCAGTGTCAACAGCTGGTAAAGCCAAGACAGTCAAGAAAAGCCTTCTGAGGAGTCCAAGCCTTGTAGGCCAGTGCGGTAAAGAAAGAGAAACACTGGGACTTGGAACAGGGAAGGTAAATAATGCTGATCTTCATTTAAGAGTACATTATACATCAGAGAAATTAAATAACCTAGTATCCAGTTTGTTCCCTTGCATTCCTTTGCCATGAGTTCAGCCTGTATCATCTCGTGTTTTTGTTGATCCCAGATGAAGCCAGCTGAAAGGCATGGAGTACGAGGGAAAATGCTGCTTTCCACAGATTGCAAACCAAGACCGCTTAGTGGGTTTCCCAAGCATTAGGGCTCCAGGGACAAGAGATTTGGCTTAAGGCTGGTCAGGGAAGGTTCTGCAGCTGCCTGGAGGTGGGAAAACAAAACAGTTTTTTTATTTTTGTGTGGTTAATGAGAGATCAGGGTGGGACTCTACAGCGGGAAAGACAAAGGGCAAATGGAGGTCAGGGCTGATTCAACAGATGTCTCCTACCCTTCCTAGAGATGATGGTAATGAGAGAGAATAGTCCCTATCCCTGCCCAGAGTGAAGACTTTCTATGTTAGGAGGGCTTTTCCTTGTGGTACAATGACCCCCCTGACACTCAGATGGCTTCACAGCCCTACCTTGCTCCAAACTTGCCTGCAGTGAGAGTTAAGGTGATGAGATGACAACAAAAATCAACAGGTAGAAGTAGAGAGTAGAAAGAAGTAGAAACAGAAGTTCACATGCAGCTAACCAGTGTCAGATGAACATGAGCTGCAGAGCACCACAACAGAAGTAGCTCAAAAAGAAATTTTGAAGATGTTAGCTATGTTAAATGTACATTAACTGCATTTAAAGCTTTTAAATATATCAAAAACTATGTTTAAAGTTCACTAGGTTAACTTTACAAGTGAATGGATGGAAAGCAAGAGAGACAAACGATAGACTGGAAGCTGAATCTGCTGCTGTTAGCTGGGCAAAGTGAGGAATAGTCAGTCTTGTAAGCTGTAAGATTTGATAGAAAAGGTGGGCTCAAAGAGGATGACCTTATAGGGAGCACCACAAGGTTGTGTCTGTGGGGAGGTTGAGAGAGAATGTCAAGCTGATCTTCTGAAACAGATACAAAGAGCTTTGTTTTGTATGGATTCCAATGAAGTAGCTCAGAGGGTGTCTGAATATTGCGATGAGGGTGGGATGCTGGCCTGACATTACAAGGATCTGGGATTCATAGAACAAGATGCAAGCATAGTCAGACCAGAGAGAGGACCCTTTTGGTGATGCCTTATGGAGACAGGAACCTTCTGGTGATGCTCTGTAGGCTGTTGACACGTGGGGATTGTCACAGAAGCACTAAAATGACGGACAAGAATGTCCACACAATGTTTTAGTGCCATTACATCTAGTATTAAGTGTGTAAGTAGCCCACTAACATCATACTGAAAGGCAGATCAATTTATTTTAATTACTTTCTTTAGGAGGACTAATGCACCTTTTGCCCTCAACTGGTGTCCAGCTTTTCCAAGTCAGGTTCCTGCACATTCTCAAAACTTCTGCTATCTATCAAGACTTCCAGTTGCTTGAACAATTTTTTGACTTTTCTTCCTTGGATCTTTTTCTGTGCTGGCCTTTCTCAGTGCCTAGTGCATGTGTTATCATATTGACTGTGGCATATTCTCTTAATTCAAATCCTTCTTTAAAGCACTTTACTACCAGGTCACTCTCCAGGGAAAACTGCTTCTTGCACTGTTGTCTGTTTCGTTTATCCCAAAGCACACCCTTGCCCGGGTTTGAGCACATCTGTTTCACATCTCCTTTATTTGATGCCACTTCTCAGTCCTTTCCACTCTTCTCCAATGTGCTCTGTTATTTTAATTCTCTGTGTTCATCTGATTTACACTGCCAGTTCTGCCAAAGCTATTTGGCCCAATTCTTATCCTAATTATGGAGATTTACACCACAAACATGGAGTAAGAGGAGTTATTCTGCTATTACTGATACACCAGGATCAGAGTCTGGGACTGATTTATTTCTTTCAATAGCCAGCATGATTTTGGCAATATAATTGGATAGTAACCTGCTTTCATTTAGAGTACTCAATACCAAGTTTAGATTTTTTAGAAGATGAATTCTGAAAAAAACCCTCTTCTTATTGTAATTTTCTGTGTAACAAATTATGTCATTTGGCAAATAGGAGTCACTAAAGAAGCTTCTAGTCATAACTGGGAATAAGGTGGTATTGCCTGTTGTGTAAGCCATCAAGCCAACGTGACAGACAGGCTTCAGCAGCCTACGTCAGGGAAGACTTTAAGTTTCTTTTGAAACATTTAAGAATATTTTGAAACTTCTAATATCAGGAGTAAGAAGGAGACTGTTAATTGTTACCCAGAAAATGCAAAACTACAGAGAGGAATAGTGTAAATCCTTCAGTTCATCAAAAACAAAATATTTTTCCATTAAGTGGAGCTTGAACCTCTCCTAGTCCTTTTTTTTTATCTGATATTCAGCTCCCAAAGCTAAATTTTCTCAAAGCATTACACTTTGGCTGAAGACATAGCATGGCTTCTTGCCAGGTATAATGATTTAAAGGTATTTGCATGCTTACTTGAATTGCTTTGAATGGACATAACTGCTGGGGTTTGTACCATCAGCTCCTTGCATTCCTGCAGCAAACTCTTTCCTGTTATGCTCAGGGTTTCCCAAACTCCTTGCCTCTACAGGTTAGGGGACACTGAAAAAATGTGTAATCCTAGAGTGTGATGACAGCTTTTGCAAAGCATGTCGTTGATCTGAGCAACGATGGGTCCTTCAGGGAATTTAGCCATGAGCCTGGGAATACCTGCCGGGGAAGTGGTTCCTCGGCCAGCACCACTTTGTCTGAGTTGACCCACAGACAGGAGGGAGTGTCTCCAGAGCTGCTGAAATCCCATGCATGTGACACCCACACATCTTTCTTCCATGGGACAGAGCAGGGAAAAGAGAAGAAATACGAATAGAGGTCTGTAGATCTTCATGAAAGGACAAAGAGATGCTTTAGCTGATGCTTGGTTGCCTGCTTGGTGCACTCAGCGCAGGTTTTGGGACAGAGCACAGAAGCCGTGGATGGGAAGCACCTGCCGACCACACACACACATTTTCTTGCAGGCTGCACCCTGGTGACCACCAAAGCCTTCTGCTGGGATTTGCAGCTCAATCATTTTCCCAGCCATATTGCTGCTGTCAGGACATGGCATCAGTAAAGGAAATTGGCCGTGAACTGACAAGGGTATAACACTGACAGATCTTAAAACTATTTCAAAGCCATTCAGCATATCCTCTTTTCTGTGTGGATTCACTTCTTCTGGCCCTTCATGGTTTCCCTGACCTTGCCATGTGTCTGTGAGCTGTTGACACTTCAGCCATGAGTTATGACAGAAGTTATGGATCTGTGCAGTCCTGTTTTATGATGATGATTTATTGTTTGTATTACTGTCATGCCTAGAGGCCTCAAGCAAGATCAGGGCCTCATCGTACTAGTAACTGTATAAACATGTATTAGGAGACGGTCCTGCTCTGAAAAGATCACAAACAAAAGGTGGGAGGAGGAACAGAAGCCCAGAGATGTGAAATGCATTCCCCAAGGCAGCCCAAGGATAAGTATTTAGGCAGGGAGCAGCCACACTCACTTCTCTCGGTTCCTGCCTGTGCTCCTGTCTGCTGCTCCACCACATCCTCGCCGGGGGCCGTGCAGGGGATGGCACATTCCTGCCTCACCATGCCTCTGCCCATGGCACAAAATCAGGCACAGCATGCCAGGAGGCATATCTCTGCCTCCTCCATGGGTGCTGCACGTGCCCTGGTGCCCAGGCAGGTCACCGCTTCTGACACACTTTTGGAACTATTTTCTTTCCATTGTTTTTTCACCTCTGAGCTGACAGTCATTGCTACCCGCAGAGTTGTTGGTTATCACCTCCAAACTGAGTCCAGACAGCTTCACTCCTTTTCAGAGCAAAATAAAAAAGATACCTTAACAGAATTACTAAGCTAGATAGAGATGCAAGATATCTTTTGTGCAACAGCAAGATCAACAATGTACTAAACTGCAAGCACAGAAACATACTATGGGACAGCTGCATCCTACCTCCACTTAATGGGGCTTGGATCTCAGTTTTGGCTATGCCTAAACACTACTTCTTGCTTTGCAGTAGTTAGGGGATAACTGGAGGGCAATGTTTGTCCTCCTTTTGTAATTGGTACTGCTCTGCTTTACGGCCAGAGCTGTTCTCTATGTATGTAAATGCTGTTTCCAGAGCTTAACCTGCAAGCTTGGAGTGCGACTAGCATCAGCCTGTGTTAATACAAATTAGACTTTGAACATTACTTTGAAAATGTTGTGAGCTAATTTTATACAGGAAAAAATAATGAGATGCACGCTAAGCCCAAAGATTTTCAGAGTGAAAAGCCAGACTGCACTTACGAAAATACTTGGTTATGCCCTTTAGAAAAGTAGGGAAATAAAATTACTGAGAGCAGCTTTGCCTCTCGCTGCTGACAGAGGCACCAGTACAGCAGTCAAGAGCAGGCAGACATGCTGAGATGGTAACAGGGTGACAGGAAAGTGGTGAATTGAGGGATGCTAGTGAGCTGTGACGGCTTCCAGGAGACTCTCTGATGCAGGCTAGACTCCAAGACCTGCTAGAAGAAGCAGAAGATGCTGCTCCCAAAGAGCCTGGAAAGTGTGAGCTGCATCTAAGAGCAATGGAAACATTGGCAGCCCGTCAAGGACACTGTCGAAGCCATGCCGGGGGCAATGTGCTCTTCAGCAAGCTCCCCAGAACTTTTATGACTTTTATCTCCAGGCAAATATTCAGGCTTCGTCTTTCAATATCTGGGCTGTCTTTTGGCGCTTTCATGACAGAAAGTGCTTATTCCAATAGTTAGCTTAGTATTGACACTTTAATTCCTTCTGGTGAGGCCAGGCAGACATTTTCTATCATCTACCCAATCTTCAGTGTAGTTCAGGAGCACAGCAAAGACCTGAATCACAAATACATCCAGGAGTGTTTGCAAAACATAGGAATTCCTCTTTGCCACTAGGAGCCGGGGAGTGTCCAGATTTCCCAGCCCCACCTGTCTCTTTCCCAGGTGTGTTCCACCAGTTGCTCTGTGTGTTTGTTGGACTCCTCTCTTCACAACACAGCTCAGCCAATGCTCGTTATATCTGCATGATAGTCTCACCGTATAATGCCACGACGAGTGGAGACTCTCCCCACAAATGTTTAAAAGAGTTTTTACCACGTAATTCTTTTACATGGATGCAAATAGCGCCACAGGAAGCTGTCACTGCATCAAGTCCATTCTCCTGGCAAAGTATCAGCATCTGGTTCCCCAGTCGCAGCTTTGCCGCTGCTCGATTCACAATTTTCCATTCATTCCCTGATGCTATCCATCAATTTATGAGTTTGAAATTTTCTGCCGTAGTCTGAATAAGGTAGTGGTTCTTGTTTTCTCCAGCTTCTTGGAAAAGGGCTGGTTCCTAACTGGTGTTTATTACCAGCACAACTTTTTTTTTTATAATTAAAAAACAGTCACTGGGTGTTTTCCACATTGTGTTGTCTACTTAACACCCCCATCCTTCTTTTTTATTCCTTTTTTTTTTTTAATTCCTTCTGTAAAGCAGACACAAGGAGTAGTGCTGGCCCCTTGTGTAGTCAGTCAAACCACCACCCCATGCCTTAGCACAGATGTCACACGTTACATACTGCTTTACAGACTGATGGAGAAGTATCTTCAGCCCAAAATGAACCATCAAACAAGTTTGTTCGCTCCAACCAGACACTTTTATGCCTTGTCCATGTGAGCCAGCTTTTGACAACCCCACTCCTTGGGGGCTGGTTTTCTTTTCCCTTTGTCGTCAGAAATATGAGGGTGATCTAGGCTTCTTGAAGGGCGAGGCACAGAGCAAGAAGGACACCCAGCTTTATGGACTTTGCTACTTCCATTTCTCAGGGAGAAAAATCCATTTCAGGATTGGTCTGAATTGGCACAGCACATGGTCTATAAAACAACTTAGCAGACGGTCCCTTTGGGAAAGCCGGGAGAACTGAGCTGCCTGTGAGGCTCCCCTTTAGTGCCTGGAGCTCAGACCCCTGGTCTGCCACAAGGTTGCCCTCCTGCTCAGGGCAAGAGCTGGCCCTTTCTTTGAAGACCCACAGTAAATACAAGACAAGCAGCAGTGCAAAGAGATTTGGGGGTCCAATCAGGATCGCTGACTTTTGTGGAGACACCCATACTCAGCTGGGCTGCTGCAGTTCTCACAGGCTGTTGGCATTTGCCAAACAAGCCAAAGCTACAGCGTCAGCCAGCCGCGTCTTACAGACTGGATCACAGGCGCATCCATTGACTGCCACCATGCTGTTTGCAGGAACAGATATTACACCTGTGAGGTGGAACTGTGTTATTAAAGCCATAAAGATAACAACATTGCTCCTAAGTCGACAAATTTAGTGCAGTGTCTATTACTGTTAAATGGCAAAATTACAGTTGTAACAATATGGAGATATAAATCTAATTGTGTATAACATTGTGTAATCATTAAAATCCATATAAAATTTGCGCACTCAAATTAAACACAAGCGACTACTGCTTGACACCTGAAACATTAGCATAATACCCATGCCATATGGTTGGCATTTTCTGTTTCTTATATCTGTCACTCTTCATTCTTGTCAGCTGCTCAGGAGAACTTGCCAGATAATATCTGCACCATTGCCAAAAATGTCTAACAGCTGGTGTGGTACTGGTTAAACACTCTGTAATGTTTCAAACTTTAGTGCTCCCATCTATGCCCTAGAAAGCTGGTTCTTAGAGCAGCTGTTTAGCTTTGCTTTTAAATTAACTTCAGTCTGCTGTTGTGTCAGTGGTGTGTTTTTACGCTCCATCATGCTGCTGCCTTCTCTGAGATAAACGACCTCAACAGCATCCTGCCTTTGACAGCCTTAAAACACATAAACTGGCATGATAAACTGTGTTAAATATGCACTCTGCTGTCTGCTTCAGTACCTGACGTGGGCTTAGGGGCTGGACTTGAGCTACAAACTTACAGAGACCAGTTCAGCTGAGCCTGTGGTATCTTCAGTTTCCCCATCTCCACATGATCCTCCTTGCAGCACTGAGATGTGCATCTGCTCGATGCCCTTGGCACCACTGGAGCCCCTCTGTGGTTCAGAAATCAGCGTGGAGGGACCTAAGTGCCCAAATGAGTCTCTGGAGGGACCCAAACCATAATGTGAGCTCAAGACACAAGCAACAGCATGGGAATGGTTTAGAGCTCTGTCCCGCCCTGAGAGGGCAGCTGGTCTAGTGGGAGGTGTCCCTGCCCATGGAAGGCGGGTTGGAACTGGATGATCTTTAAGGTCCCTTCCAACCCTAACTATTCGATGATTCTATGATCAAGGTCAGTACTGGCATCCAGGCACGCAGCTGGAGTGCAGACCAGGGCCCTAAACCCATCTTCACTTTGCAGGGTTTGAGGCCACTGGTGGAGGACTGGGAGTGGGAGACATATTTCTAACTCTGTAAATACCCTTTAAAACAGTGCTAATGACTAAACTGGGAATTCTCTAATGTCTTCTGCATGGAAATCGGTGTGAACATGCTGAAATCTCTATAGTTGAGTGATTTACATATTGAGATTTATGATGAGCCAGGAACATGAACATCGATGAATTAAACAAACATCTAATTTCATAAACAGTCTGATTTTATGGATAGCATACGCAGTTCCCTTGGGGCATGAGTTTAGAAGGCTGATTTACGCCTCTGGTAAAGAAGACTCCATGCTTTTTTGTTTTGCACTTCTTTTCCTAGGAACAAGGAATTTTCTTACTTTTTGTTCTTTTGGGTTCACTTCCAAATGAAGTCACTACCCAGTTGGAGCACTGGCCTGAACTTTGGGTCCTTAGACATTGTGACAGAGGGCACTTCCTGAGAAGCTGCTAAGACATCCTTCTGTCCCCAGATGATTATGAAGGGACAAAAATGGGGAGAGAAGAGTGCTGAAAAGAGGAGACCCCTGTCCCTCCAGAAGCGGGCCATTCCATCCTACTAAGCTGCTTTTAGCTCATGTAGACAATAGCCTAACACGTGCCCTTTTTACACAGAGGCATCCTAATTTTGTGCTACCTTTTGGCATGGGACACCCTTTCTGAAGCGCGGTTCCCCTGTTCTGGTTACCGTACAGGCACACAGCAAAAAGGTGATGGCTACCTGAATAAGCTTCCCACCTTACAGGAGGCCAGAAACAGAGGCTTGGAGAGGCAAAGAGTGCACGTAAATATATAGGTTCATGCTATAGGCAGTGGTCCTAGCATGCCATCACCAACAGCAGACTGTGCACTCGCTTTTACCACATGGAATGCATAAACACTGGATATTCAGATAGTGGCTTATGCCTTGTTCTCCTCTTCTCTGCACAAGCAGACCTACTCAGATGGAAGAAGTGTAGGCAGAAGAGTCGTGGGCTGCATACATCACAAAACAGATTTGCACAGTTTTTGTTCTTTGCAGACGTTCCCGCCCTTCTACTGCATCCCTGGAAATTATCCATGTTGGATAATGGATGGAATTAGATTAGAAACAAGACAAGATGCAATTACTCACTGAGGACGAATTGGATAAACTGGTAAAATGGGGCCTGCAGCTGGGGCTGTCAGCGTCTGGTTTGTGTGCACACAGAGGAGTCGCAGAGGATTTCATCCTTGGCATTAGCTGTAATAGGATAAACATATTTTCTGTTTATTGTAATATAGCCTTTAAAAATCATTACTGAGCCATTATCTGTCACATAACGGCTGATATCGCTTATTCCAGTAAGGTGCTATCCACATGAAGTCCCTATGTTTGAAAAAAAAAAAAAGCGATTAACATGAAAATAAGCTTTATCTTTGACAAGGAATAAAGAAACTGCCTTAGGTCAAAGAAGTGTACCAGGATGCTCATGATGCCTCTTCAGTGCCGTGGGATCCAGGGCAGGAACAAATGTCAGCCCACTTGTTTCTCGGTCCAGGCTCAGCTCTTTTCCTAAGAAAATGCTTAAATTTTTCCCTCACCAACACGGTTTGCAAGTTCATTCCTGGGGTGATCTTAATTTGTTTAGGTACTTGGTACATCCCTCTAAGTGATTTTCTATTTCTTTAGGCATTTGGACACTGTTGATAGCCAGGCCATCAGTTTAATTTAAGGCCATGCAGAAGGTATGACAGAGCAGAGAGCACAGATGCTGTTGGGAGGGGTGTTCACTGCTTTTCCTCTCACCCGTGTTTACTTGTGAATTTGCTCATTGACACAGGAAGGTTTTGAATTCAGAGGTAAGGAGGGAAAGTGGGAAACTTCTGCTAATGAATGTTCACGCCTGATTTATTATTGTGTCTGTAGAATTCTTGGACTATTTTGTTGTAAATATTTCATTTTATACACACTAGAGACTAAAGATTCCACACAACACTACATCCCTGAATCCAAAGATGTTGGTTATCAAACTATGATGTTCTGCTGCAAAAAGATGACTAAAAGAATGACATAAGTAGGTGTTCCTGGAGGCAAAACATGTAGTACAGTGCAGCTCATTACTTAGTAATGTAGCGCACACACATGTGATTGTAATCCATCATTTTTACCACCACCTTGAACAGGATTATAGCCAACTTGTAGGGTCATATGGGCACCTGTAATCCAAGACAGAGAGCTCCCTTCAGCTCAGGCCATCACAAATCTGTCATTTGTGGTGTTCCCTTTATATTCTTTAGTTTATGAATGTGAATTATTTGATGGAAATTGTTTCAGTGCAAAGGTGACCAGGCGATGCTTTTGACCGAGTGCCAGCCAGCAGAAAGTTAGTTTTGCATGTCTTGCTATTGATAGGTTTAGCTATGGGACTTTCTTTTTTTTTTAATGTCTTTTTTATGTGTCTGTATCAGTATAAGATGTATTAACATCAGATTTCCAAACTCAACCCCTGTCCTGTATATTCTTTGTATATGTAGTTAAACCATTTGAGTTGACTCATTTACTTCAGCAAGCTAATCAGGTACATAATCAGTTGTGTATATTACTTACGGGGTCAGGGTTTAATTCCTAACAAGACTAAGAAAAAAAGGCAATTCTAAGTATGGTGGTCGTGACATAAAGTTGTTAAAGGTTTCTTCTTTTATGTGCTGCTTTTATGTGCTGCCCCATAGGTCTGTTATGTTATGTCACTTGATATTCAGCATGGGAAGGCACCCATGGATATGTAAAGTCAATACAGTTTCTTAAGTGAAAGACAGATAAATGGAAAATAGGAAAAAAAAAACAACTTGGTTTTCTTCCTGATTCTATTCCTTTCTCCCTATGTTATATTGCTTTAGCATGTCAATGCCTTCTGCTGACATGGAAATCAGCAGAAGTAGCCATGTCCTTCATGTACTGTAGAGGGGGCACTGTGCTCTGCTTTTTGGAATCAACCTTTTCTACTTATTGGGAGTATTTCTAAAGCCAGATTTAGAGAGGTTAAAAGGCTGAAATAGTCTTCTATATTGAGCATCATTTTTGTAATGGACTTTATCACAGATTTTATAGACTTCTAAATCTTTAATTTGTCAGAACTCCTCTGGAGGCTGGTATACTTCCCACAGCTTCATAATGTCAGTAGCAATGACTTGAAAGAAAATCAGTTTAAGTAATGAACATAACTCACAGTTCAAAAAAATTTTTTTTTTCTTTGTTAGCGCTTCTCTGGGTAATATTTTGTCGAATTTTAGCACAGAAAAAAACCTGTCAGCTATTTGAATTTCTTAAGTAACTTTTAAGGGTTTCACTTGGCTGACACTTCTTGGCCTTGCATTAATCTCGGGATTGTTTCTCAAGAGACCCAGGGAACACCCACTGATAACAATGTCAAACATTCAATGTATTTACTGAACGTTTCCACTTGCTTGATCATTAAGGCATGCTTTGAGCGTGAGGTCACTGATGTTGTGTAAGTGCAGAATTTATGGGGTGATTTGAACTATAGGGGAGTCCTGACATGTTTTTGGCAAATATCGTCAGATACCGTGGACTGATGCCACTCAGAATTGTAGCTCTGGGATATAATCAGGTTCTAGCATGAACGTGTTGCATTAGAATTCAAATCCTCTGATTGCAGAGAAGATGGGAAAAAGGTTATTTAAACAGGCCGTACATACACTGTAGGAATCTTTTAATAGAACACATTTTCTTGGCTGTTAAAAAATGATTTAAACATTAAGTCTTTTAACAAACAAAAATGAAAATGTAGTTTTAGAAAAATCAGAGGAGAAAGCTTTAAAGCAATGTAGTGTGCAGTCATTGTGCTCTGCTTTTGAATCCCACATTTCAGTTGAAGGGAGTAGCAAAGGTCTAAATTAAGAAGGTGGCAGTGACATCAATTCACCAACAGTGAGGGCTGCAACAGAGTCTGGGCTCCCTAAATTGTAGTCCTGGATTTGCCACCAATTTGCTAGGTAGCTGCAGAGCCTAACCAAGGCCTGCTGAAAACTCATTTAAATCACAAAAAAAATCTTCAGTTGGGTTTTAGCACCTTTTAGGTATAGTGATAATGACTTTGGCAGACTTCATTTGCTGCTTCTCTGCTTGTACTCTTGGGAGAATAACCTAAGACTTGCAGCCCTTGAATGAAACCAAACAGGAACAGAATCTGGATCTATTAAGTTGCTGGCTTTATCAAACGCCTTTGAATTTTCTGACTCTGTTTTTTTCCTCCAGCCTCTTGTTTTGCATGTTTAAATTGCAAGCTCCTTCAGACAAGGTCCATTTCTCACAAGAGATTTGTAGACTCCATTGCTTGTGGCCGTGCTGCAAGACAAACAATCGGTGATGGCTGTCCCTCGTGCAGGAAGTTTCAGAAGTTCTCTCCCACTTTGCCTAAAGCACGTAAATGCAGCCAGTTCTGGTACTGTATTCATTTTAATCCTTTGCAAAGCCATTAGCCCTTTGACTTTAGTCCCACTAACTGGACTTTGTTTCATTACCTGAATTTTTTCCCTTAACACTGTAAAAAATGATGTTGTTAGCTGGTTGCCAAGCACAAGAGACCACAGGTCTCTCTGTTCACAGCATTGTGGGTTCAGGAAGGAAATACTCTCCTGGTATTGACTTACACTGTATTTCTTCATCCCACCTATAATATAAAGGAAGGAGACAGAACAAAAACTACAGAAAGTAGAGTGAGAGGAAGAAGTGAGTTTGGTTTGATTTTGGAGTTTGTTCAACGAGTTTGGGTATATACTTGTCAGATAAAGACAAAACCAGGCTGGCTGATCCCCGGCCAGGGTCTTTTATGAAGGGGGCATGATTGATATACAAAATACTAGATCTGACACATATTTTATAGGGATTCCTAGCAGAATATACACTGGAGGACTTTAAGGAACAATCTTGTTCTTGATATGTAACATTCATGGAGCTCCACAAGTTTGGGGAATGTGCTGTCTAGCCCTCGGAGTCCACCTCTTACAGGAAAGGCCTTGGAATAGTGTCTCAGAACTAACCCGCTCCCTGAAAGATTTTCAGTCCTGCTTTTAAAAAATATCTGTATTAGACCCATTTAGATGGCATAAATGGGCAAATACTATGATCTGTTTTCCTACCCTTTTTTTATTTGATGTTGCGTATAGCTATTGGAATTAGGGTTATCCTATTGCAGAGAAAGGATGTCACCATTTTCTGTAGAAAACAGAGTGCAAAATCTTCTGACAAATAGCACAAAAATTGCTTCACTTTTTAGGCAGACATCACTCTCCAGATATCTAAAGACTTAGATATTAAAGAAACAGGTGTATTAGTGTAGTGAAGCTGACATTATTGGGTGTTGTACATGAGAAATGTCATTTACGGGTTGTCACACAGCTATTATTAAGAGACTATTCAGCAGAACATGGTACATCATAGTGATTGTCAGTGCACCCGCTGCAATCACCAAACAGACATAGTTAAACAGAACATTTCTTTCGTTTTCAGGACAAATTACACTTATGGTTTATTTATGTGATGTGTTTGTTGCATTTAGACTTTCCACCATCCAGTGTAGCTGCCAGGTGGGGCTGGCAGCAGTCCAGCCTCCCCCAGCTGGCCAAACCAGCTGGGAAACAGAGGCGTCCGTGCATCCCTATGGGATGGGGGTGCTGGTACTCCAGCTCCGGTCCCCCCTCACTCCCCTACAAGCAGTTGTGGTAGGACAGGATCTGGAGGCTCAAGGCAGTCTCCTGGCACTGGCTCTGGGCAGGATGGGAATCCAGCAGCTTTCTGAGATGCTCCTCCCTCCCTGCCTCCCCTCAGCCTCCAGGGCAAGGACTCTCGCTGTTCTCCTTCCCTGCAGTATCTTATACACAGTCAGTTGTCTTCCTCCAGATATATACCATGTAGAGCAAAGTGCAATTACTCCATGGGCTTCCCGTCAGCCATAACTATTTACACAAGGTATTAAAATGCAGACAGAGAAATGAAAGTCAGCCTTCGATTTAGTATTTGAACAGACGCTGCTTGAATCCTTGTGAATGCCTTTAGCTCACATATTGCACTCAGACTGTTAAGCCTTGATCCTCTAATCTCTCCACCGGTTGAACTTCCATTGACTTTAGCCTGCCCAGCCATATCCTTTAAAGCCAGCCTTCCCCAATTATTGCACCACGTGCAGCCCCGCTGGACCTCTAAATCTTTCAAGAGGTTTGTAATTTGGTGCATTCCCTAAGGAAGCTTTGGAAGAGGTCCAGGGAACAAGGCTAATTTAGGAGATGGGAGAATACGTCTTCTGAAGAAATGGCTCCAAGACCTTGACATGTTGGGCCATGAAAAAGGAGCAGGTGAGATAGGATTTAATTACAGTGTACAAGTACCTAAGGGGAGAACACAGAACTAGGTCTGAATCTATAGCAAAAAGGTAAAATATGAGGTCATGGGCTGAAAGTGAGTCTATTTCTCTCAGCAGAAGACTTCTCTGTATGTGTAATAACCTGGCAAACAAGGTAGTGGAAACTGGTATTAGATGTAGTAAGCTATTTATAACTGTTGTGGTGTGATCAGGATGCCTGGCTGATGGTTCCTGTCAGTCACAAATGGTTCTTTTGTGTTGTTTCATGTTTCAATCTACCGTGC
>VXBW01001215.1:105384-176418 GCA_013400375.1 Thinocorus orbignyianus
AGGAGTGAGGCGGCTGAGGAGTGGAGTGTCTTCAAAGCTAAGCTTCCAGGTGTTAAAAATAGAGATAATATTTAAAGGCTAACAGTAAGAAATAGATAACTTTTTTTTATTATTATTCATTAAATACTTTAAAAGTTTATGTACATAGTATTGTAGGTCTTACAAAATGGCATGACTCCCTCTACAATCTGGTGCTGCAGAAGAACACACTGCACAATTCTGATGAACTTCTGGCAGGTGAAAAGTAAGGTTTCTGTGATGTCAAAAATAGTAATATGGCACTGGAATAAATGGGCATTCCACTTCATTCACCTATTTCATGTTTTTGTAGTAGGGGAAAATTTGGAAGCTGAGTACAGCAGGCAAAGCATGAATTTAAGCTCCCTTAAAAGAAAAATCTGTCTCTCCACTAATTTACAATGGTATGGTTTTACATTTTTGAATCCATTTGTGCAGGAGGCGGCCCAGTTTCAGCTGGTGCTTCTGACTGAAAAATGTCAGAATGGGTGGAGGCAGGTGGGACAGTGATCTGTCCCTTTGCAAGCTGAGCAGCTTTGTTTTCACCCGTCCCCAATCACATAGTCGTTTATTAGTGAAAAAGTTGCTCAGAGAAAAGGCTAATGTGAGATGTAAGTTGGACTTACAAGGCATCAATAAGCAGGTTGTTATTTTAGACTGTCTACAACCTTGCTGCACTGTTTCCTAAACAGTGTTCAGTGTTGATTTATTTACTCCACCAGAAGTGCAAGAAGATAATGAGTGAAGCAGCAGTTCTTTAAGCCAAAACCTCTATGTATGCTCTGCACGTTTTTATCTTTTTTTAATGGAAGGGCAAGTGTCAAGAGGAAAGGGCCAGGTTCCTTTCAGTGGTGCCCAACAACAGGACAAGGGGCAACAGGCACAAACTGGAACACAAGGTAAATCTTCCTTACTTTGAGGGTGACAGAGCACTGGAACAGGCTGCCCAAAGAGCTGGTGGAGTCTCCTTCTCTGGAGCTATTCAAAACCCACCTGATGCATTCGTGTCCAACCTGATCTAGGTGAACTGACTTTGGCAGAGGGGTTGGACTAGATGACCTCCAGAGGTCATTGCCAACCCCTACTATTTTGTGATTCTGTGAAACTTCTTATTATCAAGTTAGACAGACTAATCCCACGGCTATAGCACCTGTAGATTAATCAGGGATGGGACATGCCTAGAATTGCTGCATCCTTCAAAGACTTTGATTGCTTCCCACAGCACATCAGAGTGCTGTGCCAGTCCCCTCTAGCAATGGAGTTGCTCCTGGCTAAACCAGACTCTCCCAGGAGACAGCTCTGGGTATCTCCTGGAAGAACATGTGAGTTTTGGCCTGGATAGTCCTGATGAGATTCATCTGGGCAGCAAAGATAACCTATACTATGTCACCCTATGCTTCTTCTGCTGTCCCTGGAGAGTGACACACTCTTCCAACATGCAGCTCGCTTTGAGGAAAACGTTGAAAACTGGTTATGCAGACTGTGCCTAACAGGCCCTGTTCATAAATTTGGATTATGGACTAAATCTTGGGTGACTGATTGGGTTTCTGGAGTCCTTTCAAAAGTTATGGTTACAGCTTTATGAAAGATTTATCCCAGTTGCCAGAATTATACCCACTCAATAGTTTTATCTTCTCCAAAGCTTTCCTTGCCACTTCTATCCCAAGGCAACTTCAGTAAGTAAAACTAAGGCTCTCGTCTATTAGCTTCCATTTTTCTCATCTATATATCTCCAGACCAGTATCTATGACAGAGGTAATGATCTTTAAAATAAGGTTAATAATCCTTCTTAATCAATTTTGCCAATTTATGTGACTTCTCTAGAGCAGAGACTATTTTCTCTAGGGTTTAGACTGGTGCAGAGCAGAAATCATAGTTTATATCCTGCAAGAATTTTTAGCATTTTAAAATATATTTCACTGCAGCTCAGTGTGGAAACAGCTCTGTTAGTTTCTTCAAAACAGGGATCCTGAAAGAATTCATATAAAAAAACTATTTTTTCCATAGTTTCAAAATATTTTCTGTTATTTCAGAAAAAGTATTTTATTAATGCTGGTAAAATGCTTCACTAAATTAATTCAGAAATAAAAGAACAACTACAGTATTCGACCTATTATGATGTCATAATACAGCATGCCAGAGTAGGGGTACACAAGCAGAAACTTTCTCTTAACAATTCTACATTTCTCCTACTTCAAAATAAGTTATTTTATTTTATTTTAGCAAGACATCATTTTTTGCACAGTTTAATTAAACAAGCCCTTTTTAAAATAAAATGTCTTTCAGGAGCTTTAGTTTTGCTTCCATCCTATCTCCTTGCATCTTTTCACAGCTGAGTCTTCTAGCTACACTAGAAAACCTAACGCTTTTAAATTTATTTTGCATTTCAGATTGATTAATTGCCTGGGTGATCTATTCAATAAAATGAATAATGCAGCAATGACATTTTGTACAAAAAGTTCAGAGTACTGCTTTGGATTGTCTTATTAGATGATATATCTATATGATCTAGTTCTATTAATCAACTTTAACAAAATACAACTAGATGACACAGCCATAAACATGCCAAATCAAGACTGTGTGAGCCTCAGACACACCTCAGCAATCTGTTTTGCTTTGATTTAGCCAGTCATTGTGAGCAAACCACCAACTGGGTTTAATCCTTTGTTGCTGCTGTTGTTGTTCTTGCTCTTTGGTGTGGTATCATCTGAAGAACTGTCTTTAATAACTACATTCAATAAGAACAGAGTAGCTAATGGAGGAGAATCACATCTCTGACCAAGACGTTTCGCATGGAAGAAATTCTAGATTCAGTTATCACAAATAGTTCCCTTTCCCCATATAGCTTATTCCATTCAGGAAATTGCTTTATATTACGCTAGGAAAATGTGTTTGTTAAGGACTTATTTTTGCTAAAACAATTTGTATCTCTCTGGAGAGCAGTTTTCCAGGATTGGTTTTTTTTAAGAGTAAATATGGTGAGAGACTGAAAATTACTTCATAAAATGCTCTGCAGGTAAAAAACAATCTCGTTTCTAGTAACACATTACTTAAGATGAAGGATGCTTTTGTCTTTAAATTTGATGTAAAATTTAATTCCAGAAGTTTTAAGGTGCAAAATGTTCTAAATCGTGTATACACATCTGTCTTCCCTTGTTTCCTACATGCTTTCCCCCTGTAATTGTGATAGATTTATTTTTTATTTAATACTTTATGGAATCTTGGAAAAGACACACATCGAAAATGGCCTTGAGTAGTTGGAATTACTGTAATTTGAACGAATGGATTTTAATTAACTTCTGACTGAGAATAAATGGTTCATTAGTCTTCAAAATAAACTGAAAATACACTTAGAAGAAAGAATGGTACTAAACACATAACAGACAACTATGGGTTGCACTGACCTATCAATGCTTTAGAAATGCTTATTTTAGATGGCTGAAGTAGTACAGATGATTTAAACAATTCAAATCTCCCCTAAGTCAAACTTTTATACAGAAAGCTTAAAATCAGCAACTCACTAAGTGGTCTTCCAACAAGATCACTGAAAATATTTTCACTTATATATATTTAATTATCCTCTGCTTCTTGATTCTACCTGAATTTNACTGTAAAATTAGCAATCTGTGATGCATTGGTATTTCTACAGGCTTCAAAGAGCTTCATGAGCCTCTGGGGGCTGACTGGCCAATATTTTTGTTTATATATGCTCATCACGATCCAGCTTCTGTAGAATTGTTTGTGCTTTCCATAGTTATTTGTGTTGTGTCACGTTCAGAGGTACAGCCTGCGAGTTCCTTGAGCAGGGACTTGTTCCTGTGAATTTATTGCACCTCGCACACTAAAGAAGTGATTCTTTATATGGCGCCCTGGCCCTACCACAATATAAATAACATTTTTTTATATTGGCACAACTCCTTTGAGTTAAAGAAGGAGTCGTGGAAAGAGGCAGAGAAGAAGCAGAGATTTCATCACTTTAAAATCATGGTTTTTAAAGCCTGTCTTTCTGTGAGATGTTATCCAGAGAAAGCAAAAATTATATTTTGAGAATTCTAGTGATATTTTTTAATCCCCATCAACCTGTTATTAAATATATTCTGGATCTTCTAAGGTATTGACATAGTGGCAAAAAAAAATCCTGCCTTAGGCCACATTTTCTAAACCACAGATCCAACTGTAGATATGATGCTTTTAGTAAATTAACAGAGGGAGCTGTACGAGTGGTTTAGATGATTCATATTATTCCTCTGGGCAGAGTCCCAGCTCAGAGTTCTCTGAGTCAGCTTTGGTGTTCCCTTATCAGGAGGTAGAGCTTTGTTAGAAAACATCATTTGGGGGCTAAAGCAACCCTTTTGTTGTAATAGTCCTCTGGCATTGACAAATTTTTAACTCCCTCTAATAAGGGAGCTCCCTCTGCATGCCAGCCTAATCCAAACTACTGCCTGTGAGTCATCTTTGCATCCTATCTCCATTTCTGAATTTTTGCTTTAAGATGACTTTTTACTTTTCCAGTTTTATCTCACTGCATTTTAGCTGCTAGTACTGAAATTCGTTGATTTAACTAGGTTGTGGAGATACATGCTACCAGTATTTTATTGTTAGTGCCTTGATCTTTTTCTGCAGTTTCTTCCTTGCCAGATGCATTATCTCTTTATTGTGCTTGTATCCACAATTGATAAACTCAGCTGCTACATATCCTCCCTTTTGATCCTCCAGGTTTACTACAGCGCTACCTGTATGTTGGCTTCCATTGCGGTTTAAGTCTAAAATGGACTTGCTGGCTTGCCTGGGCTGGAAATTCAGGCCTGGTTAGCAAAGAGACTTGGAGGCCAGCAGCAACCAGCGCTTTAGCCCGCTCTCAGTCCTGTAAAAGTGTGGGAGCTTGGGGTGTTGCGATCCCCTCCACACACTCCAGACCCATCCCATGGCAAGACCCTCACAGTGACCCGTGCTTAGCACCCCAGGCTTTAAGGCAGGACTTACTCATGGGAACAGGTTTTTTGCTTATGGGCATTTATGGTAGATGCATCTATTAACCCGAAAGAGATGATGCTCTAATGGCAGCAGCAGAGGAGGCTTCTCACTGATTTTCCAGGATCCGGAATGCTTGCTTTCTAGACTTTCAACCTGAAACACTTCTGCTTTCCAGGAAAGTCCATTTCAGTTACCAGGCTGCAACATAATCTGGCATGGCACAGCTCTGCCAGCACTAAACCCCCTGCTGACAGGGATGTTAGATTTACAGGGAAAAAACTAGCAAGCGAGATGGTACCGGGGTCTTTGGCCTCTTGGGAGAGGAGTTTCCCTGGGAAGAGAGAGTCCCAGGCCCTGCTCCTTGCTTCCAGTTACTTCTTTTTTTTTTTTTTTTTCATTTTTTTTGTGACACTGAGATTCAAAGTCATTCTAAGATGGGCTGAGTTATGGCTCCAGACGTAACTAGAGTGTGAGCTCACGCATTGTCTAACCAGTGCCAGTAAGGTGTCAGATCACTCAAAGTAACGTATAGCTCAAAAATATCATCTTTCACCCTAAATCTAAAGCATTTCTAGCTCTTTGGGAAAGCAAGCCTTCATTCCAGTCCATGCAAACACTCCCTGGATCCCTCCCTCACTGTACAAGACAATTCTACCCCTCTGGTCTTTTCCTTTAATCTTAGTCCTCGCATTACAAGTCAAGATAGAGACACAAAAGGCCTAATACCAGATGCGTTGTTCATGTACAATAAGCTTACAAGTGCATGCTGGAGGCACCACTAGAGTCAGACAACTCAGTTTGCCAAAAGGCAGAGCTGCCTGGGCTTGCCAGAAGGCAGAGCTGCCCATGCTGCCTCCTCCCTGCCTGCAGGCTGCCCCAAGAAAGGGAGGTCATGGACCACGCAGCCCAGCGTGGTCTCGCCTGCCTGCCCTGCCAAGGCTATGAGGACAGTCGTGTTCCTGCTTGCAAGGTATCATTCACTCCAGAGCATCCATCAAGAGAAGGGGAGCATCAGGAGTGCCAAGGTGTTTGGCACAGGTAGGACAAATGGGCATGCAGGGAACATGAAGGGGGAAATAAGTGGGAATGGGGTGCTAAGGACTGGCGGAGCAGCCTCAGGCAGAAGACAAGCCTCGGGCAGATGGAGCTGAACAACTACATTTTATTGGGGGTGAGTTGGGAAGAGCTTGGAATTAGTTCTCTTTGTGTTTCATCCTCTCTCTCGCTCTTTTTTCTGATTTCCTGAATTTTCATACCCCTGTAGCAGGCAGGCATCTAGTCACCTCTCTTACTGCCATAACCCTTTCTGCCATTGACCTTTCTGGTCTTTACCCTTCCTTCGAGCAGAGACTATTATTGCTAACTGTTAGAAAGAAGTAGGGTAGAAAAGTATAGCTTAATAATGGTGATCACACAGGAAAAAGCTTTCAAGAGGCTGCAAATGACTGATAGAAAAGGTATACAAATCTATAGCTGAGTATCTTCTACTAACCTATGAAACAGAAGGTTTTGGTAACTTGACTGGTGTGTTACTGAATAATGGCTCCAAATAGTCCTTTTTAAAGTGTCTTTTTACTCTCAAGATTTGAAATTACTTTGATAGCAGCAAGACAGTTGCAAGTCACGCTTCAGTTAACTTTGCTAGGTACAAAGCTGTGGTACCTTCAGCCCAGTAATGTTTGTAGATCTCAGTCCCTTCCAGTATTCAATACCTGCCTACCTGAAATGTCTACAGTGCCCTATCTTGTAGAAAAACAACATTGCAAGGGAGGGAAAGCTGACATTTAGCAAATATCAGGAGAAATGACAGCATAAATTAAGCTCTAAAACCAGATGTTCATTTCAGTGTCGCAGGCTACTTGAACTTACTCTGCAAGATTGATATTTTTAGATTTGCTGAATTTCTAGAGGCAACATTTTCAATTTGAAAGGGTTCTAGCCTGAGTGAGAGGGTAAAGAATATTGAGGCAGATGCACAGGAGCCAAAGAAGCAAGGCTTGAAAAACAGCACATTGGAAAATCTCCAATTGTTTTAACTCCAAAGAACACTCAGCTTTACAGCCCGCCTAGCATAAAATGCCCATCTTTTACCCATAGCTCAGCTTCTGAGGGTGTTTGCCTTCTCTCCCTTCATCACTAGAGATCAGTTTATCTTTGCTGTCCCAGCTGGGTCCCCGGGCCAGAGACACTTCTGTCTGTCAGGTGCCCCTGCAAGGGATTTCTAAGCTGCTTTGCACTTCTGCAGGGAGTGATTTGTCACATACCTTTTGGGAGAGGAAAAAAATTGAAGGCACTTAATTCAGCCTCAGCCACTGTTCCTGGTTAAATGTAGAAGTACCTTGTGTTTAGAAATTCCTTAGAGTCTTGGTAGCTGTTACAGAGTAAGTGGTATTGCTGAATTCATAAGAACAGGCATGCAAATATGTGACTGCTTATCCTCAGTTGTCTTTCTTTGGTGTAACATAAGCACCTCAAGTATGTGCTAATGGAGAACACCCCATACAAAAGAAAGCTGTAAAGTCTTCTAGAAGCAAATGGAAAAGAGAATTTTGAAAATTTTGGAATTGGCATATTTTTATTTCTTTAATTACCTGGTCAAGTACCCATCAGAGTAAAGAGAAATATCGCCACACAAATGTTAATTTGAGATAAAGGTGGTGTTTGATTAAGAGCAGTATATGACTAGTTGCCACTGCCAGCTATGAACAGTCTACTCACATTTAAGAGAACCTTCCCAGTTGTCTTCTCAGTACTGGAAACCCTTTAAAATACAGCTCACTCAGTGTGGTGGCCATTTCCACAGTAGCATTGAAACTGTCTCTGATGTATTGCTTCCATATGCAGTATTTGACTGACACCACTATATAAAACTCTCCCAGAGCAAATCCTGGAAGTTAGTAGGCCAGCATGCTAACTTAATTGCTTAAGTGGAGGTTCACAACTAGAAAAGTTATTGTGGGCATCCAGAACACTGACACCATCTTCAGCCTGGAGGCTGGTTGGTACAAATACATGGTGGATATTGCTGTCTTCCTATGTTTCTGGATTGTATAGATACATGGAGAGTGGTGAGGGAACTTTGCAGTAGAAAACCCATAGCAGGTAAACTCACTGGCATTCCACGTCTTGCTTTGAGAACAGGAAATTCAGCAATATCTCAGGTAGAATTTCATAAATACCTTCTACTTGCCTGTGCCCTCACTGGTATGGTGTTTGTTTAGGATACTTTCAAATATCTTTGGAATTGTTTATGTAAGTTAATATTTCTTTGCTTAACTGAAGGTCATGTATGACAAGAATTCACTAATACTGTGAGGCCACCAGGTAGGTATTGTCTTGAAATTAAAGGGAAATGTAGCCTCTTGCACAATTACACAAATAGATATAACTAATTCACACAGAAGCATGCTAAAACAATGGTAATTACTTACCACAGCACAGAGTCAAAAATTAGCATGCCTTGTTTTACCGTTGCCCTTCCTACATTGCCACTTGTTGGTCACCCGTCTCATGTGCAGGATGAAGCAGGAAATTACAGGCTACAAAATCGTATGATCACGTAATTGAAAACCATATTATAATATACATTTTCAATGGCAACAAAATGAAGGTGTGTAGGCGACTCTCAGTCTGGTATTTGTTATTCTCTCAGTGCAATGGGAACTTGGAAATTCTGATTCTTAGCACAGCCCTCCCACTGATTTAAGGGGCTGTTGCCAGTAGTGCACTGTAATAAACATGTGGAGTACATCCCAGACTCCCTAATAAACAGAGCTCTTGTGTGAGCATTTGCATACATCCAATATTCTGTTAGTGTATGAGATTTTAGGGTTTTAGAACAGAAAAATAAAAAGAGATAGAAACAGGCTAGTAAGTATGTTAATTTGTGAATATATGCAGTTTAAGGCAGGTGTAAAATTTTTGGTTTATCTGTATGCAATCTGACTCTGACCAAGGTAGTTAATTTTAATCTGCTGGACCAAGAGATATCTTCAATAAATACAATTCTTCATTTTCTCACTTATTTCTTATCATGCAACCTATTTCCCGAGCTCAGAGCACGGCTCTTCCAGGGCTTGTTGGAGCCCTGAGGATGTAAGTTTTTGGGAAGTGACACAGCTAATTGCCAACTTACCGAAAAAGCCTGAGAGTAACTCCACTTTTCACTGCTTTTGGGCATCATCTTGCAAAGCAAGGCTTGACGAAAGCAGCACAGCTCTATGGCTAATAATACAGTGTCATGTCTTTGCTCAACTTGCGGTGACGAAAGATAAGACCAACGCCGTGTTCCCCCACCACCAAAAAGCACAAACGATGTTCATTGCCTATGGTTTAAAGAAAGTAAGAGGTGGCAGCGAGAAACCTGTCAGGAGTAAGTGCCCTGGTGTGGGTGACATTGCTCCTTGCTTGTCCCTGCCACTCTTCCCAGCATGGGTGGTTTGTGATTTATGCCTGGCTGAGGTGTACAGGGAAGTCCACATTTCATACAGCTGCTTCACCCTGTCATCACTTTGGCTCGAGGAGCCACGGTTGCATTAGTTACAGTCTCTTACAATTTTTTAAGCTTCTCTTAAGAGAAGTGGGGAGTAAAACGGGTTTTAAAAAAAAAACAGCCAAAGAGAGGCTGGTGTTTTGAAATCAGAATGTTTATCATTGCACAAGCGATCCCTTTGGAGAGGCACATGTTAGAAGTGGCTGGTGTTTTTCAAAAGGAGAGGCCCATGGCCTTTTGAAGGTCAAAGACCTCTTAAGGTATTTTATGACAAAAATATCAAAAACTATATAGAGCACTAGGATAGGAAGACACTGAGAGCATAAACCAAGAGCATTTGCTCTACTATTTATTTGACCAAAAAGTTAATGAAATTTTCAAATAGACATATCAATCTGCCTTTTTTCTGCTTTTTAACTAAAAATTACCTATGTGGTGATTATTCCTTATTGTTAAAAAAGATTCTATATCTAGCATGATAAATAAAAACCAACATTTCAGCCTGGTATGATTTACAGTGAGTTTTATGCTCATGAAAAAATTATTTGCTGACAGATCTTAAACTCATCCTGTGGTGGTACAAACATCCTGACCCATAATAGAGTCTCTAAAAGAATGTGTAATATGCACAAATGACCATGTCGGCAATTTTAATGAATGAAGACTGAAACTGAATCTCTGGCACATCTAATGTTTATACAAGGCAACTGTTTGTTGAGCTTTTTTTCTTGTCTGAAGGGAAAAAAAACTAAAGGTTAATTTTGCTTCTCAGGAGATCTGAATTAGTGACTCACCTGCAGCCCTCTGAAGTAAAGAAAATCTCTTGCATTAACACAACACACCTTGTACTGGTAAAAGAGTGGATGAAAGACACCATCTATCTCAGAGGTTAATATTTTTGAATAGAGTTGCAGAGGCCCTTGCCTAGAGGGAGGAGAGTGCTGACCATTTGACTGAATGCTTGTAGAACCTGGAGATAACCATTCTGCCAGTTTAAAAGGCTCTATAACCGAGTTTGCATCAATACTGTGTTTCCATGGGAATCAGCTTAATTGAATTTCATGTTCTGTGTGAGCTTCATCCTGCCAGGCAACGGACACCCCTTTTGATAATGATTTCTACTTACCTTCTGTTTTTATTTATTAAAGCTTGGGAAGAAATGGCTTATGAAGAAAGGAAAGCTAAAAAAAGTTAATACATAAATTTCCTGCATTTTGGCTTGGTACACCTTTTAGTCTGCATAAAGTGAGTGTTTCAGATATTTTTCTCTACTCTGAATTTACTTCTGGAAAAAAATATCCAGCTCATTCTTTATTTTTGGAGTATGGTTCAGATGTAGTAGATCCTTCACAGTTTCTAGCAGCATCAACTAGAGGATTGCAGAGTTTTCTTGATGGGGTGGTTATTTGCTGCTTCATTCCACAATGTCACATGGAAATGCCCAAAGTATTTTTATTCTGCATAAAGACATCACAGGTAGAGAAAAATCTGAGGAAATCTCACAGGAGAAATTTATACTATAAGAAATCAAACGTATGGAGGATCCAGAGAAGAGCTTCAAATATGAACTCTGAACTTGGCGTACATTTATTGCAGGTGTCATGTAAAGGTCTCTGAGTTAACTCTTTGGATACCACAAACAAGGTGCATCGCAGCAGTATGCCTCAGTTCCACTGCTTTATTATGTGTCAGGCTGTGCGTAGTAAGCCTAAAGTTGGTTTAGATATTTTTAGACTACACTTGTTAGACCATTTGAAATAGTTGTTTAGGTTTACCCAAAAAGGAGAGCTACTTTTTGATAAAAAGTCTAGAAAGACTCCATCCAAGGAAAAAGATCATCTGATACCATAAGTCTCTCTGATTTTGTGAACAGAAGAAATGTCATTAAGTAGAAATCTGGAATTTAAGAACTGAAACTGGAAAACAGATGAGTGTAACTTATTATTGGAAGATCTCAAAAGGAAGGAGAAATTACCAAAAAGCAGAAAGGCAAAGAGGGAGTTTGATCAAAATTCCTATCAAGGCCTCAAATATGCACCTTGGCTTAAGAAACACATACTTCTATACATAAATAAAACTTTGGACACCTCTAAAGCAGCTATTACTAAAGTATTACTGAGTGTTTTGACTTTGCCTATTATAACTGGACAAAACTTATCCCAAAAAAGAAGAATTCAAAAGAACTTGAATTTGTGTCAAATTAACGGAATACTTAATAATACAAAAACAAAAAAACCCAAAAACAAACAAACAAATAAAGCCCAACCAAAAATCACATGGGGAAGCAAGAGATAGAAAGGTTGAAAATACTGAAATTCTCATCCGAACACTAAACAGTTCATATTTGAACATTTCTTTCTTCTGAAAGCTCTGACAAGTTAAATAGATTAATCAAAATTAGTAAATATAGCCCAACATAGGTGATTTTTTTTTCCAGATCAAAGAAAAATGCATTGGGTTATCCACCAAAAATACGTTGGTTTTGAGAGAAGAGTTCTTTTACCAAAAAATATTTCTTGACCAAAACTGATTGAGCTGGACTTGCCTTGGCCTTGTCGCCCATATACAGACAGGAATCAAAGGAGGTTCCTCCAAAATAACTTTAGCTCCCTCTGAAATAGTTTCTCTTCAATGAGGCTGACACGGTCCTCCCCTGCTGCCATTTATATCTCATGCACCCAGCAAGCCTTGAGAGGAGGAGTGTGCCCTCCAGCATGGCCTTCGTAGTAATAGGCACTTATTGCAGGGATCACCATTTCTTTAGCATTCATTACAGACACTGATTAGAGAGGGTGATAAAGACATTGCTGGAGTCCAAAGCCCAAAAAAACCACCAAAAAATTGCATGCAAAGTAGTATTTTAATGGATGCATCTATTTACTGCTGATATTTTCCTACAAATGGTTTAGTGATATTGGATTCAGATGGTGTAGCAGAGGTTTTAATTTGCGGCAGTTCTGGTCTAATAGGTACGAAGGCAGTGGAGCATTTTGAAATACTGAACTCAGAGGTGTTCTGACAAACCTTTGTACTCATAATAACAAGAGCTAGTGTGAGCTTATACAATTTAAAACTAATTGCCCAGCCAACATCCTCATTACCATATTGATGTAGTTCATAAATCAAAGCCCTGCCTATTCAAGCTGTTTACCAGTCTTGCATTAAGCAGCGTATTTCAACTGAGAAATGTAGTATGTTGCCAAAACACTGCAGAAACTTTGAAAGACTGATAGGAGCACAAACCTGGGGAGCCGAAATGCCACAAACTGATTTAATACACATGGCACTAAAGTTCTTGTTCTTGTTTGTTTTCTGAGTATGTTCTGATTTAGCTTTGAAACTTTCCGTGATAATGTACTGTGGCACAGATACAGGTCCTTACACCCCAGAGAGCTGCTGGCAGTTTTGATCAATTTGGCTTCCTACAGGAGCTTCTTTTCTTAACCAGGAGACTCATACAGGCTCTTTTTCTTTTTTTTTTTTTCTTTTTTGGAAGTAATACGGTACTTACACCAGCTGAATTTAGGTGCATACATTAAGATTGTAGGCTTTTTATACAGGCAAAGGAAAAGTTAAGGCTCTAAATCTAAATCTAAATCCTAAATTAGTCACCAAAGTTAGGTGCCTGAAGTTAAATTCCTTGAATAGCCTACTAAGTAAGTTGAAGGTACAATTCATTAGTCTGAACAAGTGCCAGCCTGTGCTCTTTGAGATACCCTGCCAACCTACAATACCCACACAGAAGGTCAAAGGACTTGGAGCAGATTTGCACCTCTCTGAGCTGGGGGTAGTCCAGGCTGCATCACAGGGCACAGCCCATGTTTTTTAAACAATTGAAATTTTCCCAATTTTTCCTTCAGATACTCAGTAAGCTGGTTTAGGTTTTGGAAGGAGCCAAGTCCTGCAAGCAGGATTAATAAACTTTTGCAGGGTTCAGTCAGGCTGCTTCCAGCTCCCCAGGCTGGCTGGTTTTGGACTGAGAATTTCTACAAATGCCTGAGCCTGCTCTTATCCGAAACATCAGTGTCCTGTGAGTTATTTTATTGTTTATACATTGCTCAGAAAACAGCAGGAGAGATTTATTTTTATTGTGGTTTCTCCTGAGCTGAGTGCAGTAGAACTTGGCATCTGCTAGGAAGCCTCTGTTCTGGTGCCGGGCTTTCACCCCTGGGATGGGCATGGCCGTGGACTGCAAGTACAGAGGGAGCTGCAGGAAGAGTCAAAGGCACCGAAACAACTTTGAAGAATAGGATCAGGACTTCAAGTTTATCTTGCTGTTGTGAGGGAAGCTTGAAGCAGAAGCAGGGCACTACAGAGTTAGTGAAGGTTGTTGGAGCTCTTGGGGGAATTTAATAGATTCTGGGAAAATCAAGAGCTCAGGAGGAAAAGGATGGACATTTTCTAATGAAATACAACTCTGCCATGAAAAGAATTAGCAAGAAGAGTTCAGCTTATAAATACAAGTTCTGATCTTCAGGCCTGAAGCCTGTTGAAGCCTCTGTTCTTTATTAGTAAATCAAACAAGACTATTTTTATTGATAGAAGATGACATGTGATTAAGATGTGGCTTTGTGTGATAAAGAAACTTCAATTCCTGTTTACATGTTTTCCACTCTCTGTATGGCTACAGTGGACACAAGGATCTAATTCCTTATATGCAGACAGTGGATAATAAGTGAAATTAATCTGAATTGATATTTTCTCATGAAGGCACCCAAGGCAGTGGTATTTTTTCCTTTTTCAAAGTAGGAAATAAATTTAAAGAACTTAATTTCTTTCATTTTTAAGGAATTATGAATCATACAATTAACACAGATCTGTACCAGTCTGCCCTTGTGAGGTGTCAGAACAACTGCCTTTGTCCAGTGTCTTTGGCTGCTGGTGACTGTCACAGGTTCAGCACAGATTTCTGAGAGAGATTCATGCAAGTTTGGAAGCCACCCAAAGTGGGCTTCATGAGCTTGAAAAAAAAAAGTAAAGGTGTGAATATGACCCTTAAGCCATCCATCTTAATGTACATATCTTCCCACATGAGAAAATTGTTTCTTCCAGCCACTTTCCTCTTGTGCAAAATGAAGATTAATTTCCAACCAGAACATTGAGCATCCCTCGAAAAAACATACGTAATGGAATTCATGTTCCAGGCTGCAGAAACAGTGGTAGCATTTAAACTGGAGGGAGAAGCTCATACCTGTGCGTCTCTGCTTGCAGAAAGCCTGTTTCCTGACTTTAGTTTGGACTGGCTGCTTAGATGAAGAGCTGCGATCTTACCAATGCCAAGATCCTCAACCTAAAGAGAGACAGACTTCTTTTTTTTCCTTTTCCTGTGTGGTTTATCCAGTGTTATTTTAAAAATATTTATTAGGTGTTGGTTCTTTTGGGGGCCTCAGTGTTTATGAACAGTGTCTGTGTATGACTGGCTCTTCCTGTTTCACATTGATTGCACCGTTCATATAAAAACAAAGTCAACGTATTCTAGGGCAATATAAAAAAAAAATAATTCTGGTTTTAATTTAATACCACAGATTTTAGATAAATGCATATGCAGACACACACTCCTTTCACTACTCCTTTCCTGTAAGTACTAGGATTTTCAGCAACTGCACATCGGATTTAATTTCTCAAGTAGCTCAGAGTGTAATCTTAAATCACTGAAAATTGCCTTCTAAAAGCATGTAGTCAAACAACCTCCGCCAATGTCTCATCAAGAGCTTGATGCTCCATTTCATAGGTGCAAGACAAAATACGTGAGGCAGACAGGGACTACAAAAGCAGTACACTGAATGTAACGCCAAAAGAAGCCTAACGGCAGAAGGAAGGTCAGATCCTACTCTTTAAAGATACTTCAGTCATGTTCTCAGAGACATGCTGAAAGATGCCCTCAATTCATACCTGACTCCTTTTCAGTATCTTCTTTTGAGAGGATGTAATCAGGTATGCAGGAGGTATGAGACTTTTTAATTGTGAAGAACCAAGTCTAGTCCTTTGCTTTACTGAAGCTCACACATTCCTGCTGTTCGATTTCGCTCAGGATGGTAACCATGCTATTCATGGACTGCACAGAGCAGAATGATTTGCAAAGTCAAGGACCACTTGGACTAAACACTGCCTGTGGATCTAAGTTCTTAGAAATGGCCACAGCTGTATTACAGAGGGCATTTTCTCACCTTACTTGCAATTAAACCACTGTTTCCACATGGTGGTAAGGTGACAATGTCAGTGCTGTTGAGAATGCTGTTCAAGCATAATTGAGTCAGCACACTGGCAGGGTGTTACAGCCTCAGATGGATTAGACTCAATCTCAGGCTCAGCTAATAGCATGAAATGTGTCAATAATTCCTCCTGCACCAGGGCCTTTCCCTCCTATATAATACAGGTAGGTCCACCTGTAAATAAATTGCTGACACAGCTGCGTTAGATAAGACGGTGGCTGGGAAATAGCACATCTGTGACCAACAGCTGCACCTCAGACAGAATGAATCTAAGCGTAGTTAAATTAGCAAAGTCTCTCTTTATCATTGTAGTTTATTGCACCTGAGAAGATATTTTACTTTCCTTGGGAATGTGAAATGAGCTCCTGTCATGACCGAGGTGGGGACAGACGTGGCAAAGCTAAAGGACAGGCTTGGTAGTACAGCTGTCCTGGGATAATAAACACTTTTAAGCTGAGACAAGCCTCACTGAACTGTCATATAAAGTAATTCCTGTGAAATGGTTGCCTCGAGATGTGCCTTCATTTGCTGAGTGAGTCATTCATAAATATGCCAAATTCTTTGCTGACGAAATGCTGTTTAACTTCAGTGAAGGCAATCAGGTGCATAAGGTGCAAGAGAAATCAGCATCTGAGTGCTGCCTCCCTCACTTACTGAAATGAGTCAGGAGGGACGTAGATTCGGCAGCATCTGTGCCAAATATCTGTGCCTGGATATCTCAAGGTGAAAAATGTGATCTACTACTACTAGCAAGTAGGATCCATTACATGAGTAGAAGGGTATTGCAGCTTTCCCATTTTTGCCGTTTACTCTAATCAGAAGCAATACAGGAAAGCACTTGCAAAATTGAACTATAACTCAGAGTCTTCTCACCCCGTATTTCCAGTGATAACAGATCCTTTTCCCTTTCAGGCTAGATTTGCAAATAACTGATTTATAATTGCACTCAGAAACTCACATGCCTGGTAACCTACACCACAGCTACACTTTGCAGTGTATGCAGAAGTCTGTCTGCAAGCTGTGATCCTATTAATATATATGAAAGGGAAGACTTATGAAGCTTTGGCAGCAAATGTAGGTCTTGAAGAAACACAGGCAAACAATAATTAGAATTTGCAAGTGACACGGAAAGCTAATTTTGGTATTCCTTTATACTGGCTTTATGCTACATCAAAAGGCATTTCACAGCCCACCTTTTCAAAACCTGACAGCATCCAAACTTGAGTGTGTGCAGTGGGAACCTGACTCCAGGTGCTCCAGGTGATAAAGCAAAGCACAATGTTAAGGTCTGGCATAACATGAAGAATGAGGTCACACGGTATTTTTAGAAGTGCCTGGTGTTCTTGTGAAGCATGTTCTCGCCCTCTCTTTTTATTTTTTTTTCCTTCCCTCTCCTCCTCCCGCCCCCCATCTTTTTCTGTGAATAATTTGGCCAGTGCTTGCAGAAGGCTGTTTTCGCCCCAGGGATTCTCACACATACTTCTGTTGACAGAGTTCTTGTGCAGCAAGCAAGCTGAAATGCCTTTTGTTAAGGACCTACTCACTTCTTTTTCTGTTCTGCCCCAACGCTTGGAGGATCTTTTGACTACTAACTGAGTTCCTGTTGTTACGCTTATGGAAATTAACTGAATTGAAAAATATGGGGTTACCTTGCAAAACCAGGTAAAATTATCATCAGGGGAAAAAAATCCTAATCTCCTAATTTGCTCTTAGTCTATGTGTCTCACATTCTCTTGACTTGTTTGCTTAGTTTTTCAGGGGAAGATTGCTTAAGTCAGTGGGAAATATTAAGCAAAGACATTGTGAAAGGACAACAAATGCATTAGGGGCTGAAGGGTGAAAGCTTGTTATTTCAGATGAGTGGTGTACTGTTCCAGCTAGGATCAGGACTCGATTTGCTGGTTTACTATGTCAATTCGAGTTTAATTTGAATTTAAAGTAAGAAAATCCAACACATTCACATGCTCTGTAGTGCTAAAAATACATAATGGGTATTGAAATGCACTTATTTAAGAAATGTTTGAAAAGTTTGTTTAGGTGACTTGCTGTTATAGTAACCCTAAGAAATAAAGCATTATGATTTGCCCCAGAAAACAATTCTCCCCATATTGATTCAAAAACATAGAAATAAGTTTATTAATATTAAAGTCCCTGTAAAATCCTCTGATTTCATGATTAAGCCTAATATGTGCCTTTTGTGTGATCTTTATGTGAAACTTGGTGAGTTTTAATATAAATTTGAGTTGTCTGGATAAAAGGGAATCAAGCCAGTAGAGTCTGTGCGTCTGCACATACACATTTGCTTGTGTCAGACCACACAAGAATTTCCTTACACACATTTCACTAGTTGTATCACAAACCTGCACTACTTTATTGCTGATTTGTAAGGAGCTTTCCTAAATAAATAAAATTTGGGTTGTGAGTATTAAATTCATGTGTGTAAAAAGCTGAAGTTGCTACATCCACGTACACATTTCACATTTTAGATTTAAAAAATCCTGTGTTGCTTTTTTTATGCTCTTCCTTAACCTAAAGCTGTTTTGGAGTCCGTTTTGGTTGGTCAGTTAGGTGTGGTAGCTCTACATTTCCCTTTTTAGTTGGAAAAACCTCCTACACACCCAAGAGACTTTTATTATTCAACATCTTTACCTACCCTAGCACCTACCAGTAGAGTTAAGGCTACAGTATATATGTAGAATTACATATGCATGTGAAAGTCATTTCCCCGTTTATAAAGCCTTCAAGACCTTTTCCAGAAAGATCATTATTTTTCAGAACCTGTAAGTGCATACATTCAGAATTGTGGTGAGAAATTTAGTCTTTTGCAGGGCCTTTTATGACATGTACAGATTTAGCTCTGTGTGTTCAGGCATCTCTGAATTTTACATTTTGCTCTGCGCAGGATTTCCAAATCCACAGCTCTGCCAAAAAATGCTCAATTTTTAAGGAGCTATAAATGTCTATGTGTAACTCTTTATAAAATATGGAATTTGATATTTTGTATAAGAGTGTGGGTATTTTTCCAGCAACTGCTAGATTGAGTAAAGAGATATGTTCCACAGGATGAATAAGAGCAAACTCACGCTCTCTTTTCTTACCACTTCCTCTTCAGACATTTCTTGCCATACAAAACCAGCGTACTCTTGCATGCTTTCTTTGTTCCAGTCTCATCCCAGGAAAAACAAGAGTCCAATGGAGTAAGCAAATCTAATAAACAGAAAAACTCTTTCATGCCTTTTGTAATTCAGCTGTAATTTTGTAATTTTGTAATTTCAGCTTTACCAGTGTGTTTGTAAAAACCAAAACTAATTTGAGAGAAAGAACTTTGCAAAACTTTAAAAGAAACTGAGTATTGATTTTAGAGGTTAGAAATATCCAGAGGTAACAAAAAATACAAACGTTTGCAGGGATGATAATTCATGCTTTGGAGTCTAAAACATCATCCTAAAAT
Organism: Thinocorus orbignyianus; assembly: GCA_013400375.1. Lineage (NCBI taxonomy): Eukaryota > Metazoa > Chordata > Aves > Ciconiiformes > Thinocoridae > Thinocorus > Thinocorus orbignyianus. The sequence continues at coordinate 124,532 of VXBW01001215.1, forward strand.
ACTAGAAATAAAAATCACGTAATTCACTTACCCCACACTTGCCTACAGTAGAATTTCTGTAAGTTGTTCTGGAGCTTTCTTTTTTTTTTTGGTGTACTTTGGGTTTGATGTTCCTGTGAACACAAAGGTGTATTCCTGCAGAAGTCATCATAGCAGAGCTTGCTTGGCAGGATTACCAGAAACAAAAAAGGCCCAGAGAAAATGCTAAGGATGGGTAATTTCTGCCAGAGAGGGAAGAGTGACAATAGAATGGGGGAAAGCTGGCAGAGACACTCTGTGAGGAAGACCTGGAGACTTCAGCACTGCTATTCCTGCCAGAGCTACCACTAGGTGAAGAATGGGGCAGCCACGAGCATAAATGGTTGATGGACACAAGCCCCCCTCTCACCTGATGGGAGCAGGTTGGTGTGGGCAGCCAGGCCAAAGCTCTTTTAGCTCTCTTTTGTGGAGTCTTCTAGAATAGGCAAACTTTTTTCGCTTATCTGGCTTTTCATGGTGGGAGGATGGGTGCTAGCAGCGTGCCTTCTTGCAGGGTATGGGCTGCCAGGGACTGAGAAACAAAGGTGATGGCTCACAGTGAAACACAGATAATAATATTCACCTGAAATGGCAGGAGGCTTTTTCACCATCCCCAGAATTCACATAATTCCCTACAAATGTGGGAATACGTTTTCTTTTTCAAAGACACTGTGCTCGATTAGTTCACATAATGTTAGGGAGAAGCAAAGGTGTCCAGCACTTCTGAAAGTGAAGTCACTTCTATGTAGTGGCTATGGCTAACTCAAACCATTTGAGAAAATGAGGGTTTCAAAAGTAGGTTTCTCATTCACGTGCAGACAATGCAATCTATTATTATTGTGTAACAAAGATACGGGCTGTGATTCTCCTTGCCTTTATTTGTCCCTCTAAAAGCTGGGTGACTGGTTTGAGCTTTTTGTCTAGACATAGTCTGTATTTTTGGATAAGGGACTCATGCCAGGAGGGAGTCTCATCCCATGTCAAAATAGATATCCAAGATAAGTGAGAGCATTTACCTTCTGGAAGCATTTATCTCTCTCCACTGAGTCCAGCAGGAGGCTAGGCAGCTTACAACAATGTCTGGTTTTTAAACACCTAGCAATAGCTGAGAGGAACTCTACTTAAAAAGTCTGTACCTGCACGCTCACACCTTTTACAGCTGCAGTTGAAATGACAACGGGAATATAATAAATCCAAATTTTCTGTATGTGTACGAGTATTCTTTCTATTACCCGATGTATGTCTAACACTGAAATATAGATTAACCAGCATGAAAATCTGCCTATCTGTCTGGTGTGCGTTGCTCAGTTTATGGCACACGGGGGGAGAGGCACGTCACACGCCAGCATCTGACTCCGCTTGCTTCCCACTTTGACAACCACAGCGCTGCCTTCTGACATGTCTTCCTCAGCACTGACAGGTTTGCCACACACATCAAAGGCTTAAGCTTCCCTTTTTATTTTGAAAAGCTTCTGTTCTGCTTTGCTCCCTCACAGATGGAGTACTGAAACAATCATTAAAGTAAATACTATCAATATTCAATCTGTCACAAGAAGTAAATGACATATATGGGTGAATGTAAGCTATTCAGTGGTGCAGGATTGGTTCTTCAGCTACCCCTTTCTTCCCATGCATTGGTGGTGCACAGCCTGGAGGTGAGTACAGAAGTTAAAGCCGATTTAAACCAGACGTGGCCAACTCTGATGTAGTGCTGAAGCTCTCTGTTATTTTTACCCTCTTTTTGCTCTGCAAACGTACTGGAAGTGGACAGGTGCTGCACTGCATTGGCAATTCACAGAAAATTCTACTTATATTGAAATCTTTCTTTGATGTCAGTTACTTTGGCTCCTTGCTCTTCCCCATGACATTTTAGCAACTTTATCAGAACACTTCATAAGTTTTCAATCATTTAACAGGCCACGTCGTGAACAGAGACCTGTTTCAGTAACAAGCATCTACCTAACATCACTTTGAATGACTCTGAACCATTGTTTCAATAATCAACATAAAGTCAGTATTTCAAAACCATTCCTGCATTTGCCAGTTCTTTCCTACTCTCTGAGGTAAACAAGTTAAGGTTCCCATGTTTTCACTTAATTTAATTGGCAGACATCAAATATTTTTAGGAGACCTATGAGTAAATTTGATACATGAATTTCGTGTTTCAGGACTACTTTTGCTGATGTACTCCAATGCAAACATGTTGCCATTGATAATTCTTTTTTTTTTTTTCAGGAGCAGAGAGGATTCAGGTGTTTTCTATGAGAATCCAGGCATTAATGATGATTGTGTGATCATGGTTTTGGAAAATTAAAAACATATTTCTGGCTACATATGCAGAGTTATGTTTCTTAAGAAAACCAGGAATGAAGTCATTTTGATCTCTGATGGATGAAACTCATTGGAATGGAAACTAACATCTATGAAGAAGAACAGGGCTCACCTTATCTTACATCTGCCAAGCGCCTGGGAACTCCAAAGGAAGCAAAGTATGAAGAATACCAAAGAAAGACAGAAAAACAGGCAAGTCCATCTGAATTTCAGAATGTTTTACTGGAACCCAAGTTGCGTTTGCTGGCTGCATCATCTTTGTTAGACCACAATGAGACATCCTTGCAACCTAGCACAGCTTCAGGGTGCACCCATGCCACTGATCAACCTGAGACAAAGCACCTTTGTGAAGAATTACTCTGTTCCACAAGGCACAAGCCAAAGGAAGATCCTCTAGACCTTCCCTTGCACACAGAATGGCCAGTCCTTACAGGAACAAACTCAGACAAGAAACCAGGAAGGAGTCATGAGGTCAGAGTCATAAAACTCAAACCCAGTGCTATTACATTCTCTGATTTCGAATTTTTATCACATGAAGCTAATATTAAGCTCCATATTTGCGAGGCAGAAGAAGCGGAAGATTTTTCATCTGAAGAGGAAGTAGCAGATGGTAGATATGATGATGACGTGTTTACAGAACTGCCACTGTATGAGGCATTTTTCAATGGTCTTCATAGAAGGAATGTTTCCCAAAGAAAGCAAGTTAAATGTGAACTTACTGAACATCAACACATCTGTCACTTAGAAGACTGCAATGATCATTCTGAAAAGGAATTGAAGAACCATGATAAGGAAGAAAAACACATGGAGCTGGAGGTAATACAAGCTACTCTTTTGTTTCAAGTGTGTTTTAAATAAGTGGTGTCATTCAAGGATGGTTACAGGAGGAGAAGGAGTTGCACAAATCGTTATACAGTAATAATTAATGTGAATTTCATAATCAGGACTATAAACCTGCAATAAAATTATACTAGATTTTACGTAAGACAAATCTACTACTTCAGATTAACCACACTTCTATTAGCCTGAATTTCAAATTGTTTTTCTGTTTTCCTTTGCTTTTTAAAATGGGAATATTGGCTCAGCTTCCCCTGCTCCTACAAGACCACGCATCATGCCACGTACAACATATATTCCCTGCATCTATGGACTGTTCCAAAAGGACAGAGCTCAGGGTTACTCTGAGAGCGGAGTACATTTTGTTGTGCTGAAAAATGGCTTTTTTCAGTGTGTTGGCACTGTAGCAGTGCACCACCTAATCGACAGCACTGCTTCTGATAAATAACAGTGTTTTCTGTGTTCTTATTTCATTAAAATAATATAGAGGACAGGCTACAACCTGGTCTACAATAAAATAAAATAAACAGATTTCTTTTTTAAATCTGTACTGGTACGCATTATGATGCTCTGCATACCAACGTCCAAAATGAAAACATAAGAAAATTTAGGACAAAATTAAAACCACTCTGTAATAAGAATACTCCAACCCTTTTCCAGAAAAAAAAAAAAAAAAAAAAAAAAAAAAAAGGCTGAGTAAATTAGCTGTAGGTTTTGGAACTGGAGGAACAGCAGCTTTCCAAGTGGCTTCTCACTAGTCAGGAGAATAAGCAAGGTTTTCCTCCTGCTCCCAGCTGGTGACAAACCAAATGCCTGGAGCTAAACATGTTTATCATTGGAGAAGTGCAGCTCCAGTAGAAAAATATGAAGTGACTCCAAATAGTGGGCAAAACAAACCCTTAAAATTTCTGAACTTGCAGCACAAATTAATCTTAAAATGCAGGTCAGGCATACCTTTCCTTCCTCTCTCTTCTCCTCCTCAAGCTGTTAAAACCTTTTTTTCGTGTACATCTGCCTTATGCCTTGAAAGTCAGGGTGAAGCCCTAGTCTTTTACCAAGTTTGTTTTATTTTTCTCCATCTGCAGTTCTCCTTTTACTTCTAGTGCTTATAACACAGAGTTGTTTCACTGATTTTTGCTTAAATAAAAGAAAGTAGAACTTTTCCTACAATGTCTACACTATCATCCAAATTACGATATACAATGCTTAATAACTTCTCTCCTTTAATACTAATCTATCTTCAATTTGGGGGGACTAATTCTGCCCTTAACTGAGTGGGAGTTTTGTGCTGTATTTTTAATATATCCCAATTTTCCTGTGGAAACCCATCAGCCCATAGAGAAATAAGCCAATTTTTTACATTTTTTTTCTCAGCAGCTAATATTAGAAAACCAAGGCCAGAGGATGGTTCCAAAACAGCGCACCTTTTGATGCAATACTGGCCCTGAGAGATTCTTTTGATATATGGTTTATTAAATAATTGCATTGTTACTCTACCCTAAGTCAAGTCTTGCTTCCTCGTTTACTCAGAAACATTCCCATTAATATAAATATATAGCAAAATGCATGCACAACATCCCTTGGATTCTCTTTATTGAAGGTCATTCCCATAGATAAAAAAGGAGAAGCCAGGGGCTGTTGTCATTTAGTTTACTTTATGTCTATGCCGTAAAATAAACTCAAGGATGCAACTTGCAGTGCAAAATAATGGATTATAAATTGCCAGACAAGCATGTGAAATTACCTAGTAAATCTTAGCGAATGTGTCAAAACATTTCAAAAACTGTACAGATGCAGTGATGCAGTCCTGGTTTTGATTATTTTTTTTTCTATGTAAATAAGGCTATATCATTCCAGGAAAGCCTCCAAGAATATTATTCTTTTTTTTTTTAAAAAAAAGGGATTATCTTGTCTCTCAAATTTTAGCAACAGTCATGCTTTTCTATTCAGTTTAAAAACTCCCCCTATGACTCTGGCTGAAGCAAATGTATGTCCTTGTCAAGTTACTTATTTCTATTATTTAGATGGGCTGTGGAAACAAGTCTTTCTAGAGGAAAGAAATTAACTAAATAAAGACAGCAGGGCGTAAATATGTTGTCAAAGGCAATGATTACTGCTAAGTCCTAGACTTAAAAATAGTATAACAAATAATGTCAGCCACACAGATACAGGCTATCACACTTAACACCCTGACAGACACCCCGGCTAAGTCCTTGCTAGGAGAGTTCACAGTGAAATAGTGATTAAGATCTACCCTGCAGGGGCATTCCTAAGTAAATGTACTTACCGACAGCAAATCTATTTTATGTACAGAAAGGAGGACAGGCTGCCACCTTCACTGGGCCGTGGACCACTGGCCCTTGCAGAGCAAAGCCAGTGCCCAAATCTCCTTTTAAATAGTTGTTGCACGCATTTAAGTGATAATTGTTGAACTTCTTGTTTCATTCTACTTAATAAGCAGAGACAAGTCTCCAAGTACACTGAACAGTAAACAAGTAGAGGGAAGATGGAAAAAACAGAAGTTGTGTATGCTGCCAATTCTGTTAAAAGCAGAAGAAACTCTGCTGGAAACAATTCGTACAATGGTGCCCATTAAAAAAATAAAAGCTTTCTTTTTTTTTTTTTTCCAAAAGCATACAGCATCTGCCTGTTCTGAGTGGTACAAGATAAATGATACTTCTGTTCGGTTTATGAATTCAGTATGGTTCCTGAGTTTCCACCCTTACACCAGTCACATCTAAATTTGGCAACCTTTTTTTCTCCTTGCAAGGAGTCTATAATCAGTGGCACATTTAATGCCCTAACAGAATTCTTAAATTAAAAATAAAATTTATTTCAAGTGGGGAAGTAAAATGTTGAAGATTTAGAAACAAGTCTATGAATGTGTCTGAAATACTGTTCATACTATTTCTCTTTTTGGGATGGTGATCTTAGTAACACCATCATTAAGACAGCACATCTTTAAGGACACCAGTGAGTTTCTTGTACCCTCATTATAGGTTTGTCTTTTCTGCCCACCTTCCTTGCAAAACTCCCTTTTTATCCTGAATGGGATTTTTTTAAACATCATTCTTGTCCTTATTTATGATTGATTGTTTTGTTCTGTCCAGAGGTTTTCTCGGCAACTCTGAAGTGGTTTCTTGAGCCATTCTTCCTTGCTTGTTTTACTCCGGGTCTTCACCTCAAACTACGTACTCTCTTCAGGCATGCAGCCAGCTCAGTATGCAGTGGCAATAAATTATCTAGAATAGCTTCTGAAACATAACATTCCTCTACATTGCCATTTCTTCAAACTGTTCTGAGCAGGATCCAGTTGATAACCATGTATAAGCAGGAACTATCATGGAACTTCACATGTGTAATCTTATCTTATCCTTTTATAGTCTCAGAAAAACCTGTGTTACTTCCAGGAATAGCATTTCAGTCAAGTAAAAAAACCCCAAAACCTGAAGATATTTGACAGATATTAGGCAAAAAGAAGTATGAAATCATACCCTTCACAAAGTGAATTGTCATGGATTTTCCCTCACCTCAGAGATTGTATAGAACTCCTGCTAATGCTGTCGGCTGCTGCAGGGAGGCAAGCATAGAATTACCAACACAGTGGCAAACTGGAAATTCTCTCGGGGACAGTTTCAAAGCATTTCTTTGGGGAGCCCATCTTAGCTATTATAACAGCCAAAACAGCTGTTGATATTACTTAAGGCATCAAAGTGAGTAGTCACAGCTTTCCCTGTTGTACCAGAGAGAGAAGAGGGCAAGACAGGAAGCCCACATGCTGGAAAGGAACGACTTAAAGCTGACCATCAGGACATGTTTGGTGCTCCAGCAGCCCCATTGAAGCCTCCCAGCATCTGTGCCAGGACCACATACTGGGCAGCTTTCTCCACTGGAGAATCCACTGGGTTCTCCAAATGACTCCTCAGGGCTGGTGCTTGATGGAACACAGTCACCTCTTTCTCAAATACATCTGGATAGGCTGAAGAATTAACTGTTGGCAAGTGTTGCATACAGGTGTAACTCCCAGAAGAATCCTAGAAAAATTCTTAAAGAAACAGAAGTCATGGAATCCTAGAATCAATCATAGAATCACAGAATGGTTAGAGTTGGGAGGGACTTTAAAGATCATCCAGTTCCAACCCGCCTGCCATGGGAAGGGACACCTCCCACCAGAGCAGGTTGCTCAAAGCCCCATCCAGCCTGGCCTTGAACACTTCCAGGGATGGAGCATCAACAACTTCTCTGGGTAACCTCCTCCAGTGCCTCACCACCCTCACAGGAAAGAATTTCTTCCTAGTATCTAATCTAAATCTCCCCTCTTCCAATTTAAAACCATTATCCCTTGACCTATCACTACACTCCTTCATTAGGAGTCCCTCCTCAGCTCTCTTGTAGGTCCCCTTCAGGTATGGGAGGGCATTATAATTAATTAATTCGGGAGGAAGCCATAATGGGAGCCTCTGCCACTGCCATCTCTGCTCTGCAAGCTGGCGAGTAGTGTGTCAGGCCTGGAGGATCAAATCTGCCAGTCCTTACGCAGGTACCTGAGAAACCTTTCAGGGGCCTAGATTTACATAATGCCTCTTTCAACACATTTAGCAAGATCCAAACCAAACCTGCTGGTGGTTTAAAGCCAGACGGTGATGGTTTAATATTTGCATTGAAGGTTACCTTGTTCAGCTGGGTCAAACAAAGAGAAACCACTCCCTAGGAGTAACGGAGACAAGATGACCCAAACAGATAGTTTAGGTAATTAAGGTAGCATTCACAATGAATGTCTTTGTCAGGATTTGGTTTTCAGTCTACAAACCCAAAGACTTTTGGAGGAGACTGCACAGTCATGGGAGTGGCCAGTTACAGCACCAGGAGACCCAATCTCTGCACAGCACTGGGTGGCATCAGTGGGGTAGCTGTGCCATCATCTTTCACTCTGAGTAAATCTTTAAGTAAAACTGTAGTGTTCTAAGGGAGATTTGTGAAAATTCCATTGCTTTTGACAATTAAAGCTAAGCCAGCTGCACACTGGAAATGGTTACAGAAATCAGTCCTTCACTGGCAGGAGGATGGGTGATCTGGCTTTCCAGACTCTTTCCTTGGTTATTCGCTTGTTTTCACTAATTTCCTTATTCTGTCCTTGTACTAGAGCTAGGTAGTTTTTATCCTTATTACACAATTATTACTGAGTGACAAGTTTGATAATCATCGTATAAGCTTGTATAACCATGAGAGTTCAGATTCAAGCTGGAATAATTTGCTGAGATGTGATCTGGAAGTTTCCATAGCATCTGACCTACAGTTTTTCTGCACCTGGCCTGTGTTTTCTTTCTTCTTTTCACAAATGCCAGAAGTCACCAAAGGAGCAAGACAAGATAAATAGACAAGGGCAGGTGAAAGATTATAAATCCACAAAAGTTTATTCAAAGCCATAGCCTACGAAGTTAGTTACGATTCCTTCTAAGATGTGCTTGTAAATGTTGTAATCAAGTAATCATATCCAATGAGAATCAAATCAGAAAGTGTTAAGTCTTTGACAGTGAATTTGCTTTATTCAAATTAGATCAAGGTCATTTAATTTAAATGATCAAAACAGAGTAGCAGTCAAGTGTACAACCATGATCAGTAACTGGGCCTGCCAAAGGAGACTTTTTACCCTTATATTTGGATGGCTTAAATTCCACTAAGTCCTTGTACACCTGGTATTCCTGCTCAGGTCCTTGCTTAGCCACTGTGAAGCACTTTTCCGAGAGGCACTTTGCTGTTTTCATTAATGAGGCACTGGAACTTAGGTGGAATTCTAGCCATCTAAAAATTGCCCTGCAATACTTTCTTCTTTAATGCAGTTGTACAAAAGCAAAAACTAGTAAAGAACAACATAACAGAGTGAAGCACAAATTCCTTCTCCCATTCCTCCCATACTTTGGAAGTTTGTTCTTCTCTTTACCCATAAAATCAAAACTCAAGAATTAGAGGAGGAGAATGCTTGGAAACTTGTGATGACTTCTTCATGGGAAGTAACACAGTTATCATTATCTCCTTTTTGTTCCTCTTCTGCAGCCATGGGATGTCTACCCAGGTAGGACAGCTAAGTGCTGAGATAATTACTAGGGAGAACAGAATAGGAAGTTAAGGGAAGGAAAATGGGAAAGGACTTGTCTAAGACAGGAGCGATGCACTGAGCTTTGTAAATTGTTGTTTCCTTTGTGTGTCTCAGATTTGCACTTTCTGTATTTCAATTATACACTGTCTCAAACTGATAGGTGGAGGCACGGTGAGTTAACTTTGGAAAGTTTCTAGTGTTTATACTTGTTTTCTACCTGCCTGGGAAAGGAGCTGGAGAACTGCTGATTACTTTAGTAACGATGTGTTATTATCAGTCAATAAATAACCCATTCCTTAATAATAAAATCAGATAAATGCTGTCTTATGGATTATTAATTTAAAACAGTCTTTTTTTAATTTCACAAATTTGAGGGATTAATGATAATCACTGCACTTTGTTAAGAGAACATTTTTCTCTAATCTTCTCTGTTCTCAGTAATGTAGTGATTTTCTACTAGGATATGTCATTTCTTGTGTGGTACTTCTTATTGTGATATAAGGGAGCAGTAACTTCAAATCTGCATCTTACTTAAGTAGAAATTAGCTGTATGGCTGTATGGCTAATAATTTGCTGTTTCTATTCAAAAAATATAGGAAAATAACAGTAAAATCAGGAATGGTAACTTAAGGATATGCTGAAAGATCACATCAAAGACAACTGGTATACTGGAATCATGTAGGACAAAATGATAACATTATTTGACTGTCTTTGATATGTATACTGGAAGATCATATCAAAGGTATATCAGAATCATGTAGGACAAAATGATAATATCAAAATCACTATCTTTTATCTCTTCAATTACTTCCATGATGCTTGTGTGTTTTAATAAACATGCATGATTCATTGTTTTTTTCTAGAAAATTTAAAAGTTAACTTGCGTATGTCCCCCAAAAAGATGCACTTTCATGACATCAGCAGATGCTTGTCTTTCAAATCACAAGGTTGTCTTCAGTGGGCATCAGTGGCTGCTGGGCTGAGATTGGAGAAAATACATTTACTTTGTTTTTACAAAAATATCCTGTAAGCTATTTTCAGCAATCCCCGCCAGGGCTCAACCAAAAGCCTCCTGAAGAAACGTTGTAATATGAAGAAAAAAAATCTGTCCTTTTTCAAAAGCAAATCTGATAAACAAACCTCCATGTGACGGGTGGAATAGTGCTCAAAAAGTTCAGAGAGTTTTTTTGCAGTTGACTCTTTATGGAGTTTAAAATGATTCGCACTGCAGAAAACCATCACTCTCCAAAAATGTATAGTATATGGTAGATACTACCTATATGGTGAGGTCCTGAGAAAATTAAAATTCCAAGACAAAATAATAAAGAAAATCAAATAATTTGTTAAAAAGACAACTCACTTTGGCTTCCAAACTCCTTCAGAAAATTTACAAAGTACATTTAAGGTTGGTGCTGAATTAGGTAACGTGAAATTACAGAAGGTGAGATTATTGAGTAACATCACACAGTGTGAAATCTTCAGGCTGTTCAAGTTAATGTGTAAAACCTTGGCCCTTAAGTACTTTTCAGGACATGATGAAAGATCTTTAGGGTAGCAGTTTCCAAAGTGTAACTGTCTGCCACTACTGTCTGCCAAAATCTTTATGATTCCCATCCGAGCTGTAGCTGTCCCTCCTATGAAGATACTGTGCTGCTGACAAACTTTGTTGCACAGACCCATCATGCTCCCATGCGCACATTACGAGTGCCCACGAACAAAATTTTGGAAGCTCCTGCTTTACCCTATTCATAAGTACTACTGCATGGTTTATATTTATCTTTAAAGCTTCAGGAGAGTAGTTAACACAATTGGTGAATTATACTAAAATGGGAGAATATTCATCATATGCTACATGGGTTACGTTTTTTCCAGATATGGATTAGTTTATTTGTCATGTTTTTGAATACTTAAGAATCAAATGACCACCTCAGGAAACAGCAGTATTACTATGGTTCTTGACAGAAAATATAAAATACATGATGTATCTATGGTTGCACTAAGCCCAGATAATAGAAAAGGTGTATCAGGATTCTCCTTCGCAAATATTTGAAAATATCTGAAACCTGTGCACTGTGAGACCATTCAAATGTTTCACATATCTCTGCAGAAGTAGAGCAAAAGTCAACAGAAATTAAGCCCTGTCTAAGTCAAGGCTCTGATGAACTACATTCCTCTGTCAGAGCAGAAGAACAGGCACCTGAGAGAATTACAGACTGGGTCTTAGGTGGGGAGAACCAGAAGAAACATGTAGAAATCCGTTCATCTGCTTACTGCTGAAATTAAGATATTCCTTCAAGGTGCAGATGGAGATTCTGGATAAACTGTGGGATGGGCAGTAAGCAGAACAACTTGTGAGACTGGAAACTTGCGCAAAAGATGAGGGGACCAGGTTGGGTTGCATTTTCAAGCTTCTTTGGCTGACGTGGGGATTTGGTATGTGTTTCAAGTCCAGCAAAAGAACTGAAAAAGTAACAGTGTTATTGATTTAATAACCCTGCAAAGTATATTTCATAATATGGCAAAGTTCTTGACCAGGAGTAAGAACAAGGAGTTACAAACTTCCTCACACACATGAAAGTCCCACTGAAAGTTTGTGGCACTTTCTGTAAGGCATTTAAGTCCTTTTGAAAATTCTTCCTAGGTAACATGCCCAGTTAATAAAATCATAGAACCATACAATATTAGAATGGTTAGAGATGTAAGGAACCTTACAGACCATTGCATTCCAACTCCCCTCCTACAGGCAGGGACACCTCCCACTAGAGCAGGTTGCTCAAAGCCCCATCCAGCCTGGCCTTCAACACCTCCAGGGATGGGGCATCCACAACTTCTCTGGGCAACCTGTTTCTGTGTCTCACCACCCTCACAGGAAAGAATTCCTTTCTGATAGCTAATCTAAATCTGCCCTTTTCCAGTTTGAAGCTATTACCCCTTGTCCTATCACTACATACCCTTGTAAGAAGTCCCTCTTCAGCTTTTCTTATGGGCCCCCTTCAGATACTGGAAAGTCACTACAAGTTTTCCCTGGAGCCTTCTCTTCTCCAGGCTTAACAAACCCAACTCTCTCAGCCTGTCCTCATGGGAGAGGTGCTCTAACCTTCTGACCATCTTGCGGCCTCCTCTGGACCCACTCCAACAGGCCCATGTCCTTCTTAGTTTCGGGGCACCAGAGCTGGATGCAGCATTCCCAGTGAGGTTTCACAACAGTAGAGGTGAAGAATGACCTCCCTCACCGTATGAAGTTAGCAGTCAGCAACAGGTCAACAGGTCTGACCAAGATTAGTGCCCACACTGAGACAAAAGAGAATACCAAGTGTTTGTGCAACTAAGGATCTAGACTCTGAGAGTTCACCTCAAGCTGTACTTCTACCTACTGTGTCATCAGAGTTCACTGAGATATTATAAATAACTTTAGACACAGATATATGAAAAAAAATTATTTGGGAGATGAAAGATGATGAAATTACAAAAGAATACCTGTGGAAACCAAAAATATTCCACAGACCCTGGGTTTTTAAAGCAAAAAGTTGCAATACCGTCTTGTATCTTCTATGCAAGAGAGCTATCAAGATAGCCCTCCATTTTGATTTTTCTATATGTGCTGTCTTGGATTGTCCAAGCCTTGTAAGGACTTAACAGTTCTAGTCTTATCTTGGAGGATACATAATGCCACTATGGTAAATAAATAAAAAAGAAAAGGAATGCTAAAAGACAGAAGCAGGCTTAAAAACCTTTAGTGGGAAACCCCCAGTATTCCAAGCAAGCAGGGACAAACTCAGTTTTTTTCTGAAATGAAGGCAAAAGTGCACTATCCAGGCTCAGAAAATGCTTTTGAAACCAAACTTTTCAGACATGACAAAGCCTGCATTTTGCACATGAATGACAGACAGTAAACTCTAAAATTGCCACTTTGATGCTCTCGTACAAAACTTTTTAAAATAAAATAATTTACCTTGAATTCAAACAACAATAACAGCAAACTCCAAAGTAGCATGAAATACTGCAAGTTGGAATGAACAGACTTACAGGTTTTATCTCAGATCACCTTCTCTTGTGTGCAATGCACTCAGTTTTGTCTAAAGCTCTTAAGAAGATGAGTTTCAACTGCATTAAATGCAATGCAGGTACCTAAGCTTGATGGGTGCTGTTTTCCTGTTCAGAAATTGAGTTCAGACTGTTGCAAACGCTAAGGAGTAGTCACACAAACAGCTCTGGACACTCAGCATTTAATTCCAGTGCAAATTAAATTAAATGCATAAGAACAGGTTGAAAACTGGACAAAACAAGGAGGGAAAATTTAATTTATGCATCCAATCTAAAATCAGCAGTACCTACCTCAAAAATCCTTCTAGGTATAGCACAGCAAATAAAAGCATTCCATTTTGCAAATAAAGTAATTATTTTTTAAATTTAGTGTTACTCCAGTTCAGGAAAAAAACTCCCCAAAGATTCAAAATTCTCCATGAATCAGTAACTGATTCCTCAGCCTGGGCGCGATACGTCAGGAGCCTCCAGCAGCTTGCTAGGTGGGCTACTAAGGAGCTTGTACAGCTTAACTGGCAGGTAAAGGTATTTTCCCCAGAGGAAGGCTGTCAAAATGAAGCTGTCTTTGAAAAGCAATTCAAGTTTGATAAATTGACAAATATAAATTAAATTTAAAAATAAATAAATAAATCACTTGGATTCCAAAGGAAATTGCTATCACTTTGGCATCTTAAATTTTAAATTTAAACACCTATTAGATGGGTTGCAGCTAGGCTGGTTTCTACATTGTCTATCCAGGTTTTTTCCAGCAGGGCTAAAACACGTATTGATCAGTTTATGCACATTCCCATTCTAAGTGTGCTCTGGCCTATTTCCCTTGTTGTCAGGAGTTTTTTTAAAAAAAGATGGTGTCAAAGCAGGGCTATGCAGAGGTGAGCAGGATCACAGAGCAAGTGGGAGAGCTTGTCACTTTTTTAAGTTCCTCAAGTGATATATTAAGACAAACTATTAAAATACAAGCTATTTATATGCATGTGTGTATATATATACATACACACATAACAGAAATAAATATAAAATGAAATACAAACTGTATCTATGTAGAAGTTGGATCCTTCCAACTTTTATTCCAGAACATCTGGATACAGCACAAGCAGTAATGCAGCAGCACAGAAAGCCTTCTCCGCACAGAGGTACCTAGATATGCCTCTTAAACCTGCCAATCTTGCAATTCTACCTTGTATCACATTTTGCTAGGAAGATTTTGCTTATTATTGCTTTTGTTGGGACTCCTACATTTCAAAATACACTTTTTAAACCTTGTTTGAGGTACACAATTGGAGGAAGCAACTGAAATCCTAACCACCTTGAATTAGGCTAGGAATTGTTTGTTTCAGTTATTTGCTGGAGTTATGTCAACAGATCTTTTTATTTGCGTTATTGTGGTTGATGGGTTTTTGCTAAAATACTTCACATCACATGTAACTGAAATATTTGTGAACAGAAAATATCATCACTGATAATCATCCCACAGCAGGTTTTTTTCCCTTATAATTCCCTGAGTAATTCCAAAAAATAATGTTTTCCTGTTCTTCCTAATAACCATTAAAGCTTACCAAATACTGTAACATAGATAAAGAGAATTTTCAAATGCTTTCAGATATGGTACTTCACGAAGAGCCATGGAAGTGCAAATAACACTACAGTACTCAAAATATAATGTGTATTAGAACTGGAAGTCAATAACGTTTAGGCTAAACCTCAGCTCGATAGTGCAAAACCTGGGACAGGCTCATTCTTACATCTTCAGGTGGCTCAAAACATCTGTAGTGCATTTAGGTCTTGAAGATTTTGCAAAATTCCTGTAGGTTTATAAAAGTAGCTGCCCCAGATCACTCCTGTCTCTCAACCCCTCTCATTCCAGCAGGAGACGTCTGAAGCAAGGGCACAGGGATTTTGTCTGAACCTTAAGGTTCTGGTTACAGTAGCTGTTGTTGTTTAGTAACCATCACACTTTAAAAATAAGACCTTTTTTGAGGTCTAAGCCAAAATCTCCAAACTTTCTGTCATACAAAAATATTTATATGGTACAAGCAGCATGTTTACATGCTCTGGGGATACAGAAATTTTTCTTTTCCTCCAAGAATGATGCCTAAGGCTACTCTATCAAGGCACCTTTTCTTCAAAATAGAGATCAAACCGATTTATCTAACACAATGTTTTATGGTCTTTAACAGAGTTATCTTTTTGCCAAGACAAAAAGGACATACTAAAATATGTAATCACTATTGTGGTTTTCAGTTTATGATTAAAAAATCCGTGAAAGAGTTTTCATAAAGTAAGATGTCCAAGGGGAGCAAAATATGCAAGTCAATATTATGCAGTAATAATACAACATTTCCTCATATTTCACCATTATGTTTTGTTTTTTTTTAATTTTTATTCTAGAAAGATGGGGCTTCAGCTGTTTACAAATACCATTAGTAATTAGAAATACCATTAGCAGTTACATTTCTGAAAGTTGTTTTGATCAGTCATGTGGTATTTATGTCTATTTCTGACCTCTGAAAGAAGAAACGTACTTAAAATTCTGAAAGCTTTAAACAGATAACTAGCATTAACAATTAAAAATGTAAGACAAAATACATGCAACATAAATTATTAAGGAATTATGGAATATATACATGCACAGGCAGGTGACTGTTCTTGTGTATGAGGTGATGACCTTAAATTCAGCATTTAAATTCTACCTAATTCCTTCAGCTTCTTAGTTTCTGCATTTGCCAGGAGTATTAAAAAAAAAAAAAAAAAAGAGGCAGAGCACAAATTACAGCAGAATATTATAGTATTATAGTAGCACAGCTGATACTGTGGCTTTTAGTATAGGCAGGTCACAGGAACATGTATCTCAGTTTACCAAAGAGTGGTGAAAAAAACCCCAACAGACACACAAAGAAATGAGTTGCAAGAAGTGTCATTGTTAGACCCTGTGGCCTGTTCAAAATTTCATGTATAAGACCATATCCTTGTCCACTATGAAAGCCTTTCATACTATGAAACTGGTTTTATCAGGGAGGGAGGAGTGAAATCTGATCTCTGTAATTAAGGCATTTAATTGTCATCTAAAATGTAGATATTTAAGTATCTTTGGTACATGATCATCCACTGGGCCTAGTGGAGCAGACTTGCTGCTCTCAGAGTTTAATTTTCTTCCCAGAGAAATTAGGGATGTGGGAGGAAGACAAGAGGGTGTGGGAGTGGAGATGGTGCACACCAGGTCCTGCCTTAACACAGAGTTAAGACATCAGCAGAATATTATCTGGATCTGGGTGTTAGGGAACGTATCCAGTTTCCACATTATAGAGAAAGTAATCTGTCAAACGAAGCACATAAATTCCTTATGCAGTCAGAGGAAAAGACGTTGGTGTCTTTGAAGAGCTCCAGAGGGAGATCCCATCTGATTAAGTGCAGGCATTTAAGAGACGTAGACAATGAAAAGAAAAATGTGCCTCTTCACTCATCTCTCTCACTTCCAAAAATTTACACAAGGAGATTTATTTGTTGCTATGATCAGCGTCCTCACGTCATTTTGACAAGCGCCTTATAATTGAAATGCTGCAACTCATAAGCCTTCTCAAAACAAGGGATACAAGACATTAGAACTGAACAACGTACATCTACTGTAAATAATACTTGGAAATAGTTTTATCTAGTCATCATACCTAATGATATTTCTGATTTCAACACCATACTCAAACTTACTCCCACCTCCCTTTCATTTTGCCCAATTCAAAACTTAAGAAAAAAATTAAAAATTACCGCTTGTGTTAAACACCTCCCTCACAATGTATTTTTCTTCAATTTCTTGATCAAGGACCAACTGCCCTTCATGACAAAAAATACCGTTTATAAAATCAAGAGTCACAGGGTAGGAAGTGAAGATCTATTGTCCTACTGTTTCTACAGAATTCCCTTAATCACCCCACGATGATTATCTCAGAAAATAAAATAATTTTTCCAAAGTGCTTTTCAGATTTAAGATGACCATAGCAACATTCTGCAGAACTAATGCATCCTGCTTTCCTCTGGCCTCCCAGCTCACCCCTTCCAGCACCTCCTGTTTCCCAATCCATTCCCCACCTCTCAGTGTTTTTCCACCACAGTCCAGTCCACTTACAGAACCACAGAATAATACAGGGTTGGAAGGGACCTCTGGAGATCATCTAGTCCAACCCCCCTGGGAAAGCAGGTCCTCCTAGAGCAGGTTGAACAGGAACTTCTCCAGGTGGATTTTGAACGTCTCCAGAGACAGAGACTCCACCACTTCTCTAGGCAGCCTGTTTCAGTGCTCTGCCACTCTCAAATTATACAAGTTCCTCCTCATGTTTAGATGGAACCTCTTCTGTACAAGTTTGTGCCCATTTCCTCTTGTCCTCTCACTGGACACCACTGAAAAGAGACTGACCCTTTCCTCTTGACACCCACCCTTTCACTATTTACAGGTGTTCATCAGATGCCCCCTCAGTCTTCACTTCTCCAGATTAAAAAGACCCAAGTCCCTCAGCCTTTCCTCATAAGAGAGATGCTCCGGGCCCCCCATCATCTTTGTTGTCCTCTGCTGTACTTTCTCCAGCAGTTCCCTGTTCTTCTTGAACTGGGGAGACCAGAACTGGACACAGTACTCCAGATGGGACCTCACCAGAGCAGAGCAGAGGGGCAGGATGACCTCCCTCGACCTGCTGGTCACACTCTTCCTGATACGTCCCAGGATGCCATTGGCCTTCTTGACCACAATGACACATTGCTGGTCATTTCTCTCCCAGCATTCTTTCCACCTCCCACTATTTTCTCCACGCCCGCCCATGTCTTCTCCACTTCCCTTTCCCCAAAATTTCCCTAAATCCACCACAATTCTGGCAAGTGATAACATGTTCTTCAGCTATAGGTATCTTTTCACTGCCCGGCCAGTTAGCACATATATGATCATTGACAGCTGCTTGGAAGCAATAGGGGCTCATCCTTAACCTCATCCTTAGCTTAGAGTGGACAGTCATTTGAGCCTCTTGTGTCTGTCCAGCCAAAAATTTTGATTAAGCTTTGAAGTTGTATCTCTCTGACATTTCTTCCCATCTTTCCAACTGGCTTGAAGCTATCCAAAATACTCAAAAAATTGCAGGAGAAATGTCAGAGCAGTTAAGCAAGCACCAAGACAGAATAGTATGGCCGCCTTCTTTTAAAACACCAAGAAATGGGGAAAAAAAAAAAAAAAAAAAAAAAAAAAAAAAAAAAAAAAAAAAAGGAAAAAATAAATAATTACTTAAAGTATAATTACTTTACCTACTAGTACCATTAAAATATAATGGAAGAAACTCAGAAGAAAAAATATATTTAGCATTTTAATTAAAACTATAAATTCCAATAATGAACACTTCAGAAAGGTTTATTACAAAAAGTAAATGAAACCAGAGAACTAGACTAGCCTGAAGGAAAAATTAAGAAATCTGATTTTTAAAAGGTATTTAAAAATATTTTGATTGATGTGGCCCAATATGTTTGAGTTTTATTTATTAAGGAAGAATATAAATTGGAGTTTTATTTATTATCATTTATATTGAACCAAGTGACAAAGGACCACAATTAAAATGAAGTTCCCCTGGCAATAGGAGCTGGACTGTAACATGATTCAAGTTCAGGCTTCAAAGCCTTGATTCTCTGTTCTACCAGTTTCTCCTGAGTGTCATGATGTCAAGACAGGAGGCTGATCCTCCAAATCTGGATCTGATGCTTTGCCAGACTTCATCTGTGGTAATCAAAGGAACTCTGACTAAGCCTGACTGGCTTCCAGCGTCCAGGACTCCTATTCTTTCTCCTTCTTTCCCTTCCTCAATCCCTCCCTCCCTCCCTCTCCATATCCTTCCACTTCATGCCCCCAAAACCTTTTTATATCACCAGAAAGATCAAAAAAAACAAGACTGTCCAAATCTGCCCACTCAGACTACGTTTAATATGTCAAAACATAAAAAGCAAATCTAAATGCTTTTGGAAATGCTTCATGTTTAGACGTATTCTGTTGAGCTGTGCTGAAATCTAGGAGTCTGAATAATTTTCTCCGTCACCTGAAGTCTCCTTTTGTGTTCCAGTATCCGAGCTGAGCTCAGGCTCCCTCACTTGCTAACAAAAGTCAGCAGCTGTCCCAAGGCAAATTGTGGAACTAGCAAATGGTTCAAACAAAATTATGATTTGGGGCTTTGAGCAACCTGCTCTAGTGGGAAGTGTCCCTGCCCATGGCAGAGGGGTTGGAATTAGATGGTCTTCAAGGTCCCTTCCAGCTCTAACCATTCTATGATTCTATGACCTCAGAGTAGTCTGCCTCTGACAGCCAGTGTTGCCTAGCTTTAAGAATTTGGGTAAATCTTACATTTATAACTGTCTGACATTGTCCATGCAGTTCCTATTATTCATAGAAGTACTGAAGTCAAGACAATCAAACAGAATCTCAGATTTAACATAATAATTTTCCTGAGACAGCATGATTTATTGTGACATCTGTCAGGTACAACAGAGGGGCAGATTGCCGAGGTAGAACATTAAGAATTTTGCAGTAATCTAACTATTTCGACATGCAGTAAGCCCTTTTTAAATGCTATCGTCTATAGATACTTAAAAGGTGAGTGTCAAGAAAGGGGACAGTTTCTTTTCAGTGGTGCCCAGTGAGAGAACAGGAGGAAATGGACACAAACTTGAACAGAAGAAGCTCCATCTAAACATGAGGAGGAACTTGTATAATTTGAGAGTGGAAGAGCACTGGAACAGGCTGCCCAGAGAAGTGGTGGAGTCTCTGGCTCTAGAGACATTCAAAACCCACCTGGAGAAGTTCCTGTGCAACCTACTCTAGGAGGACCTGCTTTCCCAGGGGGTTGGACTAGATGATCTCCAGAGGTCCCTTTCAACCTCATAACATTCTATGATTCTGTGATTTTGTGATTGTCTGTAGCTTTGAACATAAACAGCAGAAACTTCCCACCAGCATGCGCAATTGCAGAAACATTTATGGAAACCCAAACGTCTTCAGAATACTTTTAAGCACTGTCCACCTCTTCTTAGATGTGCAGGCATCAGTAGTAGGCTCCACACGCTCATCCCTTGCACGAAGCAAGTCTTCCTAGCTGAAATGCTACTTCATGCTGAGGAAACTGAGGCACAGCCCCACTGAAGACTCATTTCATCAGGAAGTGTAGCAATAGGTCAAGGGATAATGGTTTTAAATTGGAAGAGTGGAGATTTAGATTAGATATTAGGAAGAAATTCTTTCCTATGATGGTGGTGAGGCACTGGAACAGGTTGCCCAGAGAAGTTTTGGCTGCCCCATCCCTGGAGGTGTTGAAGGCCAGGCTGGATGGGGCTTTGAGCAACCTGCTCTAGTGGGAGGTGTCCCTGACCTTAACAGGGGGGTTGGAACTCCATGATCTTTAAGGTCCCTTCCAACTCTGACCATTCTGTGATTCTGTGATTCTATAATTTTATCAAGGAGCAAAGCCAACCCCCCGTAGCTGCGGCAGGTTTTACACACAGACCCAGCAGGGGAAGGCTGTTGGGAAGGACGGAGGTGGGAAGTGGGGTATCGCAGCCGACCCCTCACGGTCCTGGCACCCCGGCGCCCTCTCTCAGCCGCCCCGCTGGCCTTGAACCCAGGCCGGGGGCGGCTCTGAGGACAACGGTGAGTGCCCGGGAGCTCCAGCGGGGCCGGCGGGAGGCGGCTCCGGAGCTCAGCCTCGCCCTCTGGAGGAACGGGTCAGCCCGCCCGGCGCCGTTCCCCTCAGAGAGCTTGTGAGGACCAGCCCCGCCTCAACGGCGAGCCAGGGGCAAGGCAAAGCCTGGCTCCCACCGCCCTCACCCTGCTGTGGCGAGCCCTTCCCCGGCCGCTGGCGNCGGCCCGGCCGCCCCCTTCTCTCTCGCACAGGGCTGATTCGCTTCTTCCCCCGCGGCCCGCTGGCAGCGCCGGTCCCCGGCAACAGCCTCAGGGCTGCGGCGGGGTGCGGGGCGGTCTCCGGCTGTCTGGCAAATGGCGGCCGCAGAGGGAAAGGGCCTTGTCGGGTTCGCAGCGTGGGCTGAAGCCGCCCTCCTCGCTGAGGGAAGCGGGCCCAGAGGGCGCTTCCCTGTCAGCCGCCCTCGGTGGGACGTGCTGCCCTCCGCCTCGGCCCGGGGAGCGGGGATAGGCCGGGCCGCACCGCGCAGTAGGCTGTGTCAGGGCGGGCCTGGCCTGGGTGCTCCCCGGCGGCGCCACAGCAGCCTGGGTGGGGTTGGTATTGAGAGGGGGGGTGTGGAAACGGCACAACCGTGTTTGTGACTTCTGCCGAAATAAAGCTTCCTCAAGCAGAGGATGGGGAAAAGCATCGCGTTTTTATTATTTTTATTAAGTATATTACTGGCAAAGAAATTATTTGAAGCTGGGTACTTGTTGCATCTGGGTGACAAGCGGCGGCTTGGAGGTCATCATGTTAACAAACTGCTTTTTAGACAAAAGTGGTGAAAGCCTTTCTTTGTTCTTTCTCTTTGGAGGGAAAGGCCTTTGTGTGTCTTCTAACTGGATGGTTCTGCTGTGTGTCCAAAGTTCGTGGGAGGTTCTCTGCTGCTGTGAGAGCTGCTGTTGCAAAATTAGGTTTCTCTTTAATTCTGAGTATGCCTGTCATATAATAAATATAAATTAAAATGTATGCCACCTTTAATTTTGTGTGATTGCATGCTGATGTTCTGAGGCTCGGAGGTCTCTGTTACATTGGGACAATCACAAGAACGTTTTTGGAATTATGTTAGTATAATATGGGGGAACCAGGCTCTCTTATACACTGTCTTTTCAGAAATGTTCTTTGTTATTTTAGTTTAACATAGTATGAAGCTAAGTACCGTGACAGAATATGGGGATGTTTTAACAGTTAAAGTTGCATTAATTTAAGGACAAACTATGTAATTTTTATATCTTATAAGGGGTTTTTTAAGTGTTAGCAATACGAGCTATTTAACTCCTTTTCCCTTTGTTGTTCTGAAAGTTTCAAGAGTCATTAATAGAATAATGTATTTTAAAAGATGTTTTCAAATATATCAGTAAAACTTAACATACAGCAAATCCATAGGTTGCATTTAACTTCCTTTTGAATAATACTGATGCCTGGTAGCTGAACCTGCATAGTTGGGTGTCAAACTTCCAGTGAAGATCTGGGAATCATGCCTAATTTTCTTGGCCTGGGATTAATGCTTTCTGTTTATTGTTGACTTGATCAAAATTGGTTCAGGATATAATTTAGAAGGTTTGCATTATTTCAATTATCTGCTGTTCTCCTGCTCTCCAATAATTTGTGTTCCATCCTCTTCCCCATCACCACCTATTCTTAGCTGCCAAAACTATCTTTGCTTCTGCCAAGCTTCTTTCTCTTCTGTGTCCTTGGGTGCTCTAATTTCAGGAGCTGCCTTTCACTCTTTATGTCCTCAGTTGATTTCTGTTTAGAATTGGGCTGCTAATATTAATATTTTCCCTCAGTAGTAGATTACAAAAAACTTCTGGGCAGGAAACAATGTTGAATTTGACAGCTCCATGAATGCTTGTCAATCTTGGAAAGAGTATACTTTTTATCCTGTGCAATGGGGTTTAGGTTGTTGGGGGTTTGTTTTTGGTAGTTTGTCATGAATGTAATGACAGTATTGCAGTCATTTTGTGAGCTTCACATTTATCAGTAATGGTTTTGTGGGTTATGTTTTTGTATGTAATACAGGCATGAAAGCAGCACCATCTGACTTACTCAGAAAACAGCGAAGAGCTGAAGTTCCATGATACATGGAGACAGTCTGTATTACTAGTTTTCTTGGAAATTGTTTTACTGTATGTACATTGTTTTTAACATTAGAAAAACTGAAAATTAGGTAAGATTCTTACATAAGAATCTTGATATTTAAAGGAAAAAAGTGTTAATGTTATAGTTGCCTACACAGAGATTTTTTTTTTTTTTTTAAGAAAAGGCGTTCTGACACTTAGTGTTTCAAGGCAGGTTCTATATTTATATTTAGAAATTAGCCAGCTATTACTAGATTTCTGCCCTTATCCTTTACCATCTTGAACTCTGAAAAATCTGCTCTAGAGTTTTTCAAGGAAATGGTGGTGGTTTTAGAAGTGAATGATGTGTGGGATGGCCAGGCCTCCCTGCCCTGCCACTGGTGCGCGGGGGCTGTGTGGCAGCTCTCGGTACCTTTAATGCCCTTTGCCTGACAGTTGCCCGATTCATGTGGGTGGTGATGTGCCAAGGTGGCAGACAAACCCGTGCTTAATTCAACTACTATATTAAATAAGGTTATTGCTTTACCAGTTTTAGTTGTTGTTTTATTAATGGTAGGCACAACCCTGCTTCAGCTGTTGAATTAACAGGTGAAACATTGTGCACACCAACAGCTGGTCAGTAACATGGTGTCCAACAGCAACAACCTGAGGGCACCCATGTGGGCTGGTGTTGCTCAGGGAGGGTGGCGTGCTGCTTCCCCCTCTCCAGACTGGGACGTGCCACACAGCTTGCTTTGTTCTGGGGCAAGCAGCCCGAGTAAGGTGCTAGTGCCTCTTCTCTACGAGTATCTAGTGCTTTATGCTGCAGATAAGCCTACTGTTGGCTTTTCCTCGAGGGCACATTAAAGTGTTTCCCCAAATTTTGCTTCACTCTGTAAGATTTGTGACCGGGACCTCCTGAGTGTTATGTGGGTCACAAACTAAGGGGTTTTTTATCCCTTTTATCTGCTCTATTTTCTTCTTCCTGTTAATTTTCACTACTACTCCCCAGAAAAGAATGCATAGTTTCCACCAACCACGCTCATTTTCCTCTTTTACAGCCAGTAATGGTGAGGTTCACTGTGTGCACATTTGTGTCCAGCACTGGGAGAGGCCTCTCTGGGCTCCATGTGGATATTTGTCCTCCCTAAATTCTTCCAAATGAGAATCACTTTCAATACAGGAAAAACGTGTTCTCATTTCCACGTAGAACAGAAAAAGTGCAAGGACCTGGTGAGGAAGAAGCAAGTATATATATATAAAGACTTTATTGTTTTATTAACATAGCATGAGGGCTATATATAGCATGCAAGCAGAGTATTAGAGCTCTAAATCTTACTCACTTTTTAGAGCTAAGGTAGCAGTCATTTGCATTTTGGAAAAGAAATGTGGTTTTGTTATTTTTATTTTTCTTTTCCTCATTGTATTAAGAAGCAGTATGACCTGGTTTGCATTTATGTCTTGGAAGACCTAGATCAGAAGAGAATAGTTATTCTAGTGGTATTTAGACTAGACCATTTCTTTACCAAAGACCTCAGAAGTGCTCACAGAAGAATTCAAAGTAATGTATTACATCTGTTGGACCTCCATCAGGCTATGCGCATGATTAATGGAAGATGGAAGTACTGTGTCCAGTTTTGGGCCCCTTCCCACAAAAAAGATACTGAGGGTCTGGAGCACTTCCAGAGAAGGGCAACGAAGCTGGTGAGGTGTCTGGAGAATAAGTTTTAGGAGAGGCTGAGGAAGCTGGGGTTGTTCAGCCTGGAGAAAAGGAAGGTGAGGAGAGACCTTACCACTCTCTACAACTGCCTGAAAGGAGGGTGTAGAGAGGTGAGGGTTGGTCTCTTTTCCCCAGTCACAGGTGATAGGATAAGAGGAAATGGCCTCAGGTTGTGCCAGGGGAGGTTCAGATTGGATATCAGGAAAAAATTTTCCCTTGAAGGATTATCAAGCATTGGAATGGGCTGCCTGGGGAAGTGGTTGAGGCACCATCCCTGGAGGTATTTAAAAGACAGGTTGACATAGTGCTTTGTGGCATGGTTTGATGATGGTTTATTACCAGAGTTAGGTTGATGGTTGGATTAGATGATCTCAAAGGTCCCTTCCATCTTAGGCAACTATATGATTCCAGCTTTCAGAAGGAGCAGTGGACCTTGCAGCAGTTTGTAGTGTGCACATCCTGGTCAAAATACCATAACTGAAGAGCAGCCCTTGTCATGGCTTTTGTTGGCTGTGATCTGGGAACTCATCCAGAATTGCATGGAGTTTCAAATGTTTGAGTCAAATCCAAAATAGTATAGGACAGGCTGAATTTGGTTGCCTGACAGGAAAGTCATGTTCAGTTTGCTGCTCAATGGCCGATGATGTGACAAACTCACAGCTTATGGTAGTCATGGTAAGAGTTACTATATTCTAAAATTAGTAATAGTGGTGAAGAAATTAAGTGTGTCTTAATACCTTTGTGGGTAAATTATATTGGCTTCTATAGTTGGTAGCTGTGATGTGCAGGTACAACCACTGTTGCAGATGATTCCAAACCACGTGCAAATGGATGGTGCCAAAAATTTGACTTCTTGAAGCAAGTGTTTGGGATACAAGAAGCACAGTTCACTTCCTCCACCTCACAAGGTGGGTAGTGCATGGCAGAATAGATAAATGATGAGCTGGCATCCAGTCTGAAGCAGCTGGATAACCCAGGAGGATAATCTGTGTGCTGAAGCAGGAGCAGATGCCAATTAAGACGGCTTGTCTGGCCACTCGGGTGCCAGTTCTGTAGCATGTCCCAGCAGTACAGGCCTGTCAGCCCGTTTGTGAAATTCAGTGGTTCTTGACATCATAATTTGTTAGAAGGTAGAGAATTGCTGTAGGCTTTATGAACTGGGGGGTGGAATTAAAGAAAAGTAATTATTGGAGCAAACCCAAATTACAGTTTGATGTTAAACACAACTATGTGCCATTTCAAGTTGTCATTTTTAAAATGTGAAGTGAAAGATGAAACTAGTTGCTTTTACTAGAAACAAAACAAACCAACAGTTTTTGTACTGGGCTGGCTGGGACAATTGGCTACTGCACTCTACAACTTCTGCAGTAGTGAGCAGTGCTTTTCCAAAGAGTTTTGCTCTGCACCTTTTCTTCAAGTAAATTCTTCTTCCAATCTTTTATCTCTTGTCTTGGGTGAAGTACCATACTGATACAGCTTATGGCTTTCAGTCCCAGAAATCAGCTCAGGTTTCTTCATCTGGGAAGTATTTCCATGAACTCGGATTTGGAAGATTGCAGTGGTACCAGAGCTTCTGTCCTGCCTCGATTATAGCAATAGTCCCTAAGAATTGATGCAGGAGTCCTTAAAGAGAGATGGGACTTCAGGATTTTATTTTCTTTTATATGATGACGATTATCGCTATGCAGAGTAAATGTGTTGATTGCAAATTAAAGGCCAAATACACTAAATCACTGAAAGGTGAAAAGCTGTTATAAAAAGTAATTGAGTCTATTCCTGAGCTGCTATGTGTTTGCCTTTGAGACAAATAGTCAAATATATGAAATGAGGTGGGGATTGTGTCACATTATTTTCTTGTGGTACGAGCTCTTTGGGTTCCCTTTTCTCTGATGTTGTGTGCCTTGTAATCATTAAAAAAATAAATAAATTCCAAGTGTGTGTCCTTCTGTATCTTGAAGTTAGCATTTACCCAGTATTTTTCTATATTGTACTGCATTCACCCTCAAAGACGTAGCAAGTGGTGTACTAAAACACAAACAAGTGAGTTATGAACATGCACAGTTAAACTTAGTGAGAGAAGTCAGTCAGTTATGTGATGGCACTACAAGGGGAAAGGGAGAAAAGCCAGAAACAACCGTAAGTGTCTTTGAAAATCAATTTTACTTCTCTAGAGCATCAAACGCTTGGAAGGTTTCACCAAGTTCATACAGTTACAGCTTGTGTCACTTCTGAAAAACAGTTGGAAGAAATCAGTAGTTTGGGGTAGGATGGCCTCAGGCAGGAAAGAGCACGGGAGAAAGTAGAGAGGAAGGTAAAATTAAGTTTCATATACAGGCATATTAAAGAAGTGTAAATATCATGTCTTGAGGGGACAAGGGTTCATCCTGGAAAAGGTTTTTCCTTTAAAACAGATTAAATTAATGCTATCTTCATATTATTATTTCTGTACCTTTTCTTTGGGAAAACTGTCGGGATCCTAATAGTCCATGTTTTGGGGATCAGAAGGATTCAGATTGTTCTGAATTTTATCGATGTTTCTGAAGAGCTTTCTCTTTCCCAGCAGCCCAGCTATGCTAAATTGAAGAGACTTTCCTTGATCATTTCAGATGGAGAGCAGGACAGTTATTAGAAATTGAAATGTTGCCGACTGCAGAGTTTACCTGCTTTCCAGGACAAAGATGCCATAGTGTTAGTTGTCCATCAAAAAGCTTTGTAAATGTTTAAGCAACACTGTGGTAGGATATGAGGGAAAGTTCCCTTTGAAATATTTTATCTTCAAGATGGAAGTCACACACAAGTCTATTTTGAGAATAAAAGTGTCCTTTGTATTCTAAATACTTTTTGTCAGAAGGATTTTGTGTGAGGAGCTAGTTGGTCTTGCTCCCCAAGCCCCTTTAGGCAAAGCCACCAGTGGCTGAGAAACCTTTCACATAGAGCTTTTGAGAATGGCTCATCAGTGCAACAAGAGCAAAATACAGTATTTGGTCTCTGAGTTACTTCCACAAAATCATTCTTTGCAGATCTAGGCTGTACCTCAGAGAGAACTTTATCTAAACTGATTTAATATTAGGGAGGAGGGTTAAATAGCATTGTTTAGGTTTTTGTTTCGTTTTTTTTTTTATTTGGAGGTTAGTAATTTATCACTTGAAGTTGTAGAATACATTAATTATCAGAACAATCGGACCTATTGAAAGTTTCTAAAGTGAAAGCCACAAGTTATCAGATAAATTTAGAGTTGTGTAATTTTCTCATAACCCTTCACTTGGAAGCCTTTCTGCTTCCAGTATAGGATGAGGTCTGGCAGCGAGTTTAACCCTGACCTCTGGATGTTCTATATGGACTTGTTCGTTTCTGCCACATTCTTTCAGTTTAAATTTAGATCTGCTGGCAGCTATTATGCCTATTGCAATAAGCTCCATGGGCAAAACATTGAAACAAATATGCCTTTTATCACAGATGTTTTTGCTGAATAAGATTAGTGAAGAACACTTGGAAGCTGAAAAACAGGGTGCAGAAGCCTTTGGTCCAAAAGGCACAAATAGTTGAATGTCTGGAATGTATTTACTTCTCAATCCAGGGAAAGAGCAAGGAATTGCTTAGGTGATGGGCTGTAATCTTGTGCCCTGTTTAACCTCTGTAATTTGTTACTGGAAGTAATGAAATTGTAGCTATATAAGTGAACATGCAATCTGGATATGAATGTGTACATGTAACAAAAATATTAAGCTTGGTGTTCTAAAGCAAGCAGTGGTTGCTGTAGGAAGTAGCAACCTACAACTAAATGATATGTTTGACTGATTGCTAAATGTGTCTTAGTTGTTGTATATGAAGGTCTAACCCAACTGTTTAATTACTATCTGAAGTATAATGGCTGTATTTGAAACTACAGTTTAAGGAAGTACATACCACTTGATTTTAAATTTAGCACAGAGGATGATACTTCTGTATATTATGTTTTTATTCTTTTTTGTCTACACTGGAACTTGAGAAATCTAGATGGCAAAGGAGTTCACTTTCAAGGGCAATATGTCATTCTCGGACTAATGTATGATGTGATCCTCATAGATAAGGTTGCTCCACCTTGAAAGATTTGTTTGACGAGGGATTCTCTGGTCTCACTTTCTTCTCGGACAAGAGGAAATGCCCTCGAGGTGAAACCAGGGGAGGTTTAGATTGGATATTGGGAAAAATCTCTTCACCGAAAGGGTTGATAAGCATTGGAACTGCTGCCCAGGGGAGGTGGGCAGTCACCATCCCTGGGGTATCTGAAGAATGTGTAGCTGTGATGCTGAGCGACATCGTTTAGTGGTGAACTTGGTAGTGTTAGGGTAATGGTTGGACTCCATGATCTTAGGGGTCTTTTCCAGTCGAAATTATTCTACATTCTGAGGTAACATACAAAACGTGTTCCTGTAATGCCCTTCTGTCTCTTAAGCTTTTCAGGTTCTTCAAAAAAATAACAGCATCCCTATGTGTTGCTGAATGAGTGCGGCTCCAACAAAGAAAGGAGACCTTGAGAGTATATGAAAAGAAATGTTCTCCCGGTACACCTTTCTTGGGGAAAAGCAGTGAATAAAGCAGACCATGATTCTTAGATAATTTAGAGTGAGGCAATTTTTCCTCCTGAAGCGCAGGACACAAAAACTGGCAAAGATACTGTAACCCTCCTGCCTCTGCAGTTGCTATGGGCAGGATACGCTCGTACTCAGCTCTTCTGAGCACTTTGATGGTATCCAGCCTAGTTCCTAGGGCTGAACACTGGGGAGCTGTGTTCCTTGTGAATGGATTAGGCAAGATTTATTCACTGGTTAGGAGTCCTGCTGTGCAGGTGGTGTGTTTTGGAATGTGAGTAGCATCATGTTGTTACTGTTCAGCAGGAAATTTCAGGAAGCCTTTGAAATACATAGCCAATCAGCATTTGTTCCAAATGCTGCTTTTGTGCCAAATTTCCAGTTAGTGAATGGCATTTGTTAACTAGGCCCATTTGGCTTTAACTGGAAGGATAATGAAAACCCATCTTTTTCCTCATCCTCATAATAAGCACAATATAGAGTCTTACTGAACTAAAAAAGACAGAACTTAATGGAGAAAACTAGGAGAGTTAGAGTTTGGGGAAACTTCAGGACTTACATTTTTAAGGAATGACTGTGATTTGAGTTCTGTTACAGTAAAACAAGAAATTTATACAAATAAGGGGGGCGAGTTTGGCTCATACAGATGTATTGCAGAATGTAGGTGAACGCTGGAAATACTGTTCTAGTAGGGAAATACTTGTCAAGATAAAGGCAAAGTGCACAGAGCTGGATTTCTTTACTGTAACAATGTATCATGTATTTGTATTATTACATGCATTAGGAGTGTCTTCATCAGGAATACTTGGAAGCCTTTCTTAAAGTCTTCATGAGTTTTCATTTTTGGAAAATGCGTAACTAGGGACACCCCTTCAGCCCCCAAAATACTGTCATGGAACAGAAAATGGACTGTTTGCACTTCTGTAAATCTCTCCTACTTTTTTAAAAAAAAAGAAACCTCAAAAATCTGAACATCTAGTGTAACCTTCAGTGTTTGTCACCTGGAAAGAACAATTTTTGCATGGCTCACTGAAAAATCAAACACACTGTACTCATTTCTGTATGTAATTGTTACCTCAGAATTGTTTACCACTGGTTGCTTACGCTCCTTTCTCTTAATTACATTTTAACTGTGTTGAGGAATAGAATCTCCTTACTAGATTTTAATGGATTTCCTACATTAATTGTTGTGGGAGTTTGGGTTGAGTTATGTGGTTTTTAACTTGTTGTTGGGTGTTTTGAGTATTCTTTACTTTTGGAAAGATGAATACGTGAAGAAGCATGACTACAGGAAAACATAGAATCTTCTCTTTGTCTAGAAATAAGTGTTGTAGACATTTATCAACACACATTTCCTTTGTAAAATTATCTTGCTCAGAAAGGATTCAAGATGAAGAATGTCTTTCGATACTCACTTTCTCCGAAGAATCCTGTATTTCCTATATTTAACTTTAAATGTTTGGGAAGACAATGGGGAGTAATTAAAAAATCTATTTAAATAATTATGACAGGTACGGAGTTGTAATGCAGCTTTGCACTTCTAACAGCATTTCAGGAAAAATGCTCAGAGGTGTATAAAAATTTGGGAAATTCCAAATAAATATGTGGAAAACTAAAGGTTGGATATTAAATGTTCTGTGTTTCAAAACAATCCCTACAAAGATAATACTCGCTCCTCTGAAGGGAACATGCTACTATTGGTAATATTGGACCAGATAACTGACAATCTGAGACCTTACTTACTGTGGTGAAGATAAGGAATTCTATTAGCAAAAATATGTCAGTGTGCTACTGGAGTGAGTCTCCTGGATTCTATTCCTAAAGCTTTTTCTCTATGGTAGTGAGCAAATTACAATTATCTCTCTGTTGCACTTGTGAAACTCTCATAAGGAAAAAAATCACCATAAATATTTATCAGGTAAGAATAATAACAATATTCATCTAGCTCCCCTAGGTATCTCGGAGTGTTGGTATGATGCGCTTAGGTTTTTAGCAGGATGGCAAAACACTATTATGTTCATATGCTCAGTCTGTTAGAATTGTTTGCTATTAAATTATCCTCTCTGCAAAGATGTGCATTGTTTGTGAAATTGAGACAGATGAAAGAACTGATGTAGCTTCAGGACTGAGACTAATCTGTAGCTGAGCTGTATCTGCCCATGATGACAGGGAGGTCAGTGTGACTGTATTTTTCTTGGATGAGGATAATGAGGCATAATACAGCAGCATGCACAGAGACTACCATGGAAAGATGCTTAAGGGGAGTCACTGGAAAGGACTTTGAGGAAAATAAGGAACAGGAAAAGTATTTTTGGCAGTTGCACTACAATGGATTAATGTTTTCATCATACATTGAAGCCTTTCACATAAAAGGGGAAAATACATTCATGAAAATGCTTGAGACCAATAAATATTCCCAAGGATGGGCAGAAGAAAGCTGCAAGACTTGACAAAGTCTGGAATTATAGTAAGGAATAAAATACTGAGCACACAATGACCATCAGTGTTCTGATTCTTATTGACAAGCACAAATCAATGGAGAGATGCCGAAATAGAAGCGGCTTAGGGAGGAGACATTAAAGTTACTTTGGTTTTGGTTTTAGTTGTGCATAGCTTGGGCTGGCAGTGGTTCACCCAGGATGAAGTGTTAGAAAGCCATTCAGATACAGAGAAGTGGAGTGTGATCATTTGGGTATGAAGAATGTGTCATCAGGACTGGAGTGATAATTGAAGCCTTCTAAATCGAGAAAGTTATTCAAGGACAGGGAAAGAGCTGGTCAGCTTTTTCCTTGAGGACTAGAAGAAAAATGAGAGTCTTCCAAGTTACAAAAAGCATGAATGTTTTAAGACTTTGTGTATGTTTGATTTCTTGTAGACCCAACCAGAAAAAGGATCTGAATGGTCAGACTCTATGTCATGTCTTATGAAGAAACTGGAACAGTTGAATTTAGATATTGAAGAAGCTCTGAGTGCTAGCTCTTCTCCCTCCAGTACTCCTTCTACCAAAAGGCAAAAGCAAATGGTAAGAATGTGTGTGTTGTATGATACATTTCTAACATTTAGCTATCATATGCTCATCAAGCCATGGTTTTCAGATGTGGTTGTGTTTCTGGATAGGCTGACGAACTCAAGTTCATGGATAAAGTAAGTTACAGTTTTTATTCAATGATGAAATCTCATTAATTGCTTAGATGACTAATGGTCAAATAAACAGAAACATCATAGGATGAAACTTGTAAATTTTCTGTTAATATGGCTTAAAATCATTTAAATACTTTTTTTTTTTTTTTAGAGGGAAATTTGAATCCAGATGATTGCATTTGATAGTTTTTCAGGATAGAATATTGTTAGTTTAAAGTTCCAGTGCTAGCCTATTTACAGTTGTATTTATTTAAAGACATAACAGCAAGAGAGAGGCTATGTATCTTCTTTAACAGTTGAAGTATTTTTATCTTTAAAATTTTTTTCTGTTTGATTTAGAGTTGCTAGGACTTCTAGTTAAAAATATTTTGTGGTGGCAGGTGTCATCATTTGATGACACAGTTTCACAAGCTTTTATTTTGAGGGCAAATGGGATTAAGAAGTGATTATACTATTTTAGTAATTTTTTAATAAGCAAGGATTTTTATAGGAGCAAGTAACTAGAGAGTGAACAGCATGAGAAGTAGGAGTGTTTGTTTTCTGCTTCAGGTTATGATTAAAGTCAGTTCTTAAGATAGAATTGTTTGGATTTGCAGTGGTGAATGTTAGTGCTGGCTTGAAATTCCTGGAAGGTGAGCTTGTTTGAATGCTTTTGCCGTCGCTACTGTTTCAGTGCTGCTTCATTTTGTAAAAGTAAATTCTTTAAGGAAATTCCTGTGTGGATCTCAGTGTAAATGTTCATGTCCATCAAGGTGTGACATTCAGAATCTTGCATCTCGGTGTTGTGCTTTGCAGTAGGCAATTTCATATTCTGCAGAGAGAGTGTTAGTAACAGAGTGGCCCTGACTGTCTCTCATGTCAGCAAGTCAGAATCAGCTCTGTCCCACTGAATTAATTTCATCATTAGCTTGTCTATTAATGGACAGTGTTCTGTCTCCTTGTAGGAGATTGCTCAATGTCTTCTGTCAAAATGTGGTGGCAGCGTACTCTGCTTTTCTGCCTGAAAGTGAAATCCAACCCATCAGAGTTCAAGTGCTTCCCGTTGTGAGGCAGTCTGATTTTGGTCATCAGTGGTAGAAACACCTGTGATTTTATGGCTGTGTCTCTTCTATGGCAAAAAAAACATGGTTTGGTTAGGTGTCATTCTTTTTCCATGATGACTTGAATCATCATGTCCATAGGACAGTGGACTTCACTTGTGACTGGCCACCAATTGGATTTCACTCCATTCACCACCACTTTCTGAGCCCAGCTTTCCAGCCAGTTTTTAACCCAGCAGAGAATACTTCCATCCAAGCCATGGGCAGACAGTTTCTCCAAGAGAATGCTGTGGGAAGACATGTAAAAGACCTTACATAAGTCCAGGTAAACAACATCCACAGCCTCTCCCTCCATCCACCAAGCTGGTCATTTTGTCATAGGAGATGAAGTTTCTCAAGCAGAACCTGCCTTCATGAATCCATGCTGGCTGGGTCTGATCACCTGGGCATCCTTCACGTGCCACATAATGGCACTCAGGATGATCTGTTCTATGACCTTCCCAGGCATCAAGGTCAGACTGACAGGCCTGTAGTTCCCTGGATCATCCTGCCAGCCCTTCTTGTGGATGGGCATCACATTTGCTAGATGCCAGTCAAATGAGACCTCCCTGGTTAGGAATGCTGATATATGATGGAAAGTGGCTCAGTGAGAATTTCTGCCAACTCCCTCTGTACCCTTGGATCTGGATCCCATCTGCCCTCCTGGCAGAACAGCCCCAACTCTCCCAGCCTGCCTTAATCAGAGAGGTGTTCCTCAGATCATGTCTTCTTCCCATTCTGAATCAGGAGAGCTTGCTTCATTTTGATTGCGGGCAGGCAAATATGTGAATCAGCCACACTTTTATTGTGGCATTACTTGGCAAACTGGAAATGATCTTTACACCTCCAGGTGCCAGTTTCAATGCAGAAGTTGGAGAGGACATTTAATGCAAAGTTCTTCCTGATGAGACCGGCAAGATCAGACTGAGAGTCAGGGACAGCATGTTGTGGAACTTAATGATGCCCTTTGCTGTCTCCTGCAAAGGTGTTTGTAGGCAAAACATTTCTGAACAAGGGTGTGATCTGCCCTAGTTTAATAATTTGCTCAGAACAGGTTGACCTTAGTCTTCCCATATAACCAAAGAAGCAAAATACAGTCTCCTAAATATCTCCATGAATTTATTGTGAAGAAACAGGTTTCGAAAATCTCAGAATGACAGTTGCAGTGGAAAAAAATGAACAAACTCTTGTTTCCATACAAGTTGTATGAGTAATTTATTTTGTGTAGATTCATCCAATTTGGTCCATATTTCTTATTACAGCTTGTAATTGGTTTCACATATATCAAATGTTTTATTCTTGTCTTTCACAATGAAACTTAAATACTAAGAAGATATATCTCAGGCATATGTTTACTAGTAACAGTATAAATTTGGTTTCTATAAAATGATGAACCACTTATGGGTTCTTCATATGTTTTTATCATATTTTGATTCTATAAACTGGGAACTGACACAAGAAATTATGATTTAAAAGGATTTCGGGTGAAGTGCTCACAGATGCAAGGCTAACTTGTAGACCTGAGGTCGAAGAAGGAGGTGACTACCATATGAGTGGCAACATGTTCGGTGGAGTGGCTGCTCTGAAAATTGGTCTCCTGAGGGTGTGAGCAATTTTTAACAGATGACAAGAGTATTCATTTCTTATGGCAGATGTTGCCTCAGATATGTTTTCAAATTTAGTCGCTAGGTTGAGCCAATCAGTTTTTTACTGAAAGATTTTTAATCTGTTCGTGGAAGTATTATTCTTTAAATTTCCCCGTTGCAAAAGTATCTGTCATTAATAATACTCTACTGAACAAAAATTTTGGAGGAAGAAGTCTAAATATTGGCTGATGAAAATAGACTGACTGAATAAGCATTGTGGGACTTAATGGGTGAGAGTAGGGGGTCTTGCATTATTTTGGTGAATAAATATAAGGTGTTTTTTAAAACACAAACCTTTTAGACAAATGCAAAGAGATGATCTGTATTTACCTCTGTGTAAACTGCAGGTTACTGCTGGCCAGTTTTTATTGGGAGATAGAATTGG
Source organism: Thinocorus orbignyianus (assembly GCA_013400375.1). Lineage (NCBI taxonomy): Eukaryota > Metazoa > Chordata > Aves > Ciconiiformes > Thinocoridae > Thinocorus > Thinocorus orbignyianus. The sequence continues at coordinate 160,146 of VXBW01001215.1, forward strand.
GCAGTAGCACCAGCTGGATGACTCAGTACCCCTTCCAGAAAATATATTAAAAATAATTATCTGTCACCAGATTATTTTCTGAAACATTCTCTCAACAGTGCTATAAATACACGATTTCAGTAAAAAAAGCTGGGCTATCTGAATGTACCAACAGCAAAGCTGCTAGCTTTGGAAAACTGCAGTTACTAGTACTGCTACTCTAAAACCTGTACCTTCCCCATGAATAAAGGACTTTCTTAGCTATATGGAAGGGAGGTACTTTGTAAATGAGACAGCAGGGATAAAACGCTCTTGCTGTAAACACTGTGTTTCACTGTTGTTTAATGTATCTGCTTCGTTGTCATTTGATGTCTAATATTCAGTTTTCATAAAGAAAAAAAGCAGATTTGAAGAATGAGAATCACATTTTTCAGTTTTATTCCTTTATCATTCATGGATAGTGACACAGAAATCCCATTTGATTATCATTAACCTGCCCTTTGTTAGAGAGATGCCTTTCATTGAACAAAATTTTGGTTTTTAACTTAGACATTCTCTCCATTCTTTTGCAGTAGTGTATTACCTACGTACTTCTTTTGTGTCCCTTACCGATTCCTTTGTCAACTTGGCAAAGCCTCCTCATTTTATAGCCCTAAAAATATGCTAACTGGGAACTGGGCAGCTGCTGTTAAAGACCAGCAGCAGATTTGTCCTCTTGTGAAGGGGAGCAGCCAGAAAATGGGCTGATTTTGATTGATTGTACCCAACAGCTTGGGAGTACTCTGCAGTGCGCCCATGATCCCGGTTCCCTGGTTCTTCCCAGCACAGATCCTACTGGGTTGTGGCACGGCTTGCTCCTTGCTCACACACCTCATCATTCTTTTGAGGCAAGCCAGGATATGTGGGAGAGTGTTGTGGAGTTGATCTCTTCCTGGTAGCGTTAAATTCAGTGTGGCTGGGTGCATGCCGGCCCAGGGTTGGGACACACATTTTTTAAAATTGATGTGGGAGTGAGGTCTCCCCAGGTTTGGAGGACCACAAAAAGATGATTTGGAGAGTTCAGTGTCTGTGACTTCAAAATGGGAGTTTGCTGGGTTTCTGTTTAAGTTATAAAAAAACATGAAATAAAATTAAAAGATAGTTTTAAGTAATTTGAATAAAACTATTTCTTTTTCTGTGGTAGAGGGGTTTAAGTTCCTTGATATTTAGGAAACTGGGTACTACCAGTTATTAATTTTCCAATTGTTTATACTAGCTGTTAAAGAAACCATGGAGTATCAGGATGTCTAACTTAGCAAAATGTGAAAATGATGCAGCAGGTGGTTTTAAGAGAAAAGATTGAGCCCAAATGTTTACCTTACATCAGAGAAAAAAAGCTTTAAAAAGATAAAATTCCAATGTTTTTATCTTGCAGTTCACATTAAAGATATTTATGACTTGCCTTTATTTACAGGTTTTTTAAAATTCTCTTACAGTGCCCTGTTCAAGTGGAGAAAGGCTTTTATGGAGATCATCAAGGAAAAGGATCTTGGAAAAACAGAAGAGCAGACTACCAGGATCTAGGCTGTTTACCTTACCCAGTGTCAACTGGAGCGCGACCTAAAACTGATGTAAGTAGCTAGAGCACATTTACAACATTCTCTGAGGTTCAGTGACCTCAAGATTTACTATTTATCATTAAAATTGTCCTTACATTTCGTCAAAGTAGCTTGTTCTGCAAATATTGCACTGCACAGAGGGGTTTGGTTTGCAAAAGAGCTACAGATGATGAAAGTTAAGTTGGTCTTCAGTGAGGCTCCAGGGCTGTGGGATTCATCAAATTTGATTTTAGACAATTCCAGTGAAGACTTCTACATCTGAACAAGTCACTTGGTCTGCCTTAATAATCAATCGAAAGAAACAGTCATTTCTAAAGAGCATTTAATCTCATCTAGAGGTCAGATGTGATGGATTCCAGGCATCAGATCAGCTACTGCGTCTTTTTCTTCATTGTTTGTTTTAGAATTAGTCTCTTAGGATTTTTAATTTGGGTGTTGGTTAGGCTCACTTCAGAGTTGGTTCCACCCTGCATTCTCTGTAAATAGAAGTGTTCAGCTCTGAAGGTTTTGTTAAGCCCTACTTCTAATGAATAATAACAATTTTGGTTTGGTTTGGTTTTTTTGTTTTGCTTTGTTACAAGGTGTTGCTGTAGTCTGCAATTGAAGTCTGTTAAAATCTATCAGAGAGTTTCCCCAAAAGACTTTGGTTCACTTCCTCAGTAACCAAATGTTGTAATATTTATGCATGTACAAGTCAGTTATTTTAAGATCATTGTCTTGGTTCCAAAATGCAGATGGTTTTGCCTCTTGGTTGTAAATTACTGCGGTGCCAGTGGTGTCTATGGTCATCATACAACGTAAAAATAGCTGCACTGGATTGTATTGAAGGTACTTCTTGTCCATTTTCCTGTCATTAGCAATGGCCAACTTTGGATACTCAGAAAAGAAGTGTAAGAACAGGGTAAGCAGATAGTGTGCCATTTCAGCTTCCTTTGAGGTATTTATCATGCAGAAACATTGAAGGCAGACACTATATTGCAGTATTGTAATTAATAGTTCCCAGGGGTCTTTTTTGCCACTAGCTATGTCTTTTGTATTTATTTGTTCTTTTGATATCCAAAGCATCTTGTGGCAATTACAAAGTTTAGAGTATGAGAAAAAACACTTATGTTGTAAATATACTAGTGGATTATTTATTTGGCTGTAATTCTTGTACTGTGAAAAACTGAATCTTGGGAATCTTGTAGGAAGTGGTGTATACCTGGGACTGTTTGGGCTTGGTTTTTTCAGTATGTCTAACTGTATTTACTGATATTGAATTTTACCTGCCTGTTTATCTTATGCTCATTCACCATCATGAGGTCCTGTTGCAGCAATTGCTAGTCAGTTTTTGGTTTTATTAATTTCTGTCATTTAATATAATCAGAAATCTCTGTCCCTTGTTATTCCTCCATTTTCCAGATCATTTATGAGTATATTGAACTTATACTGACAGGTGAGATCACCTGGTAACATGCGTCCACTGTAAAAAATGCAAACATTTATTCCTAACCTTTTTTTTTCCGCTTGTAGTTAGCAATGAAAAGACATTTTTATTATTTTAAATCTTTTTTGGTTTTCCTCCTTAACAGCACAATTTAAGAGTCTGGTCCATAACTTCCTCAGAAACTTTTTAAAACAGAAGTGCATTGTATCAGTCAGATCACCCATATCTGCATGATCATTCAAAGAACTTGGCCTCCAAAAGCCATACTTAACACTTCCCTGTTGGCCTGTTTTACTGTCTGACTGTTTATTCTGTTCTTAAGCATACTTTCTGGCAATTTTCTGTCGTGCGTATCAGTCCTACTAGCATATTTTCCACACAGAGCTTCAGAGGCATTTTCAGATATTGCAGTCGCATATGCCACCCTTCATTCCTCTGGTCCCAAAGCCAGTAGATTTTAGCAATAATTACACACTAAGTCAATAGCTCAGCAGTTCTATTTCTCCTGATGAGGTGCTTATTTCAAGTTACCTATGCAATTTTGATTAAAGCAAAATGTATTGTATTAAAGGTATCTTTAAAACTGTCATCTACCAAAGAATGATCTGTGTGCTGCCATACAAATTCTGCATTTCATTAAATGCATTCCTACTACTGTTCATTGAAATGGAAATTTGAAGGTGGGCTCCACTTGCTTACTAATTGTCTTCCCACCAGCTCCTTCCTTTCCTTAGAAAATAAGTTTGCTATTTTCTGTTTCTGCAAAAGCCCAATCATTTGTTCTGTCACTTGTTTTAGTTAGAACAGATAATAGAATTCAGGAAAACGTAAGATATTTTCCAACTTTATTTAGCTTTTACCTCAGCCAAACGTTCAGGCATGTACAAGTGTAATTTCTTAACTGCCTTCCCACTAATACTGTGTAAATATTTTTGAAGTGATATTGCAGTAATAGCGGCTAGGAGCATGTAGGAGAGAAGGCAGAGAAAGCAACTTTAGGGTGTTTTTCTTTTCTGAAGTCTACACTTCTCTTTTCAATGAAATTCAAGAAATACTAGTACAATAAATAGCAATTCCATGAATCTTCATCAGAACAGTCCATGTATTGCATGAAACATTTGTAATACTGTGCAGCATACTGCAGAAAGTACTGTTGTTGCTTAGGGCACCATCTAGTCTAGAAACCTACTTGGGGCACAGAATTTCTTTAGGAATTACTGGGCTGTTTATTGAATGGGCCAGTGCTTTAGATTCTGGGATAGATGTTGAAACTGGGTGCTTGCAAATTTCATTCAGGAGAGCAGATCATTTTACTTTCTTCAAAGTGGTGCTTTTGACGTATGTGCTATGTTTCAGGCAGATACAAATAATGCCGTGTCTAGCTCCAGGCATTCAGTCTGTGTACATCTGTCGTGTCTCTCCAATACCTGAATTTTCACTGCTTATTCCTTAAGATACAGACTTTCCCTGTTTTTTAAAAAGAGTATGCCAAAGATATTTATATTGCAGTAAAGGAGATGGATCCAGGTGACAAAAAGGCCCAGTTCTGTCTGTGTCACACCCTGGTTGCATCCATTTAACTCGCATAATCCAAGTGGTATAATACATAACTTGGGAGTAACACAGAGATAAATCAAGCCTGTTGTATTTTGATGAGCTAGTTTTTCTTAGCTTCCAATCCTTTATCAGTCAGGAGGTCAAAAAGAGCTTATCTGTCTCTGCTTCCGAGGAGCTCATACACCTAGGCATTTGGAAAACTAAATACTCCATAACTTAGGATGATTAGTAAATGTAGCAGAGCAGACCGGTGTTAGAAATAGAAGGGATGCTATATTTCAGGAATAATATGCAGAGAATTATGCAGGATACAGTTGTTCAATTCTCCATACAAGGCAGTGATATTAACCACAATTCCATGGATACCAACTAGACTGACAGCTTAAAAGGTGCAATGAACGACTCTTCGTCAAACTCGTGTCCCAGTAGATATTCTGTTTATGTGCCTTTAAAAGGTGACTCACGCTGGTTACAACATTTGATAGATAATAGTCAAAATCATGGTTTTAGGGCAATGATGTGTCATGTCATGTGTCCCCTCCTTCCTTCCCCCGCAGAAGTTGCTTCACTGTGGGAAACGTTATTTATGAGTTACTGAAGTAGATGCGTACCTACGGTTGTGGGGAACTCAGGTGCCTGAGGGACAAACAGCAAATTTTCACCTGACAAACTCTGGCATTTATAAGTCCATATCTACATCACAGAAATTCCATTAATGGAGAGAAAAAGAAGCACTTTTACGGCAATATCTATCTCATCCTGAAGTAGTCGCCTGACTGTAGGTCACCTGGTTGAAGTGCTTTACACCCCCAAAGTGCTGTTATTGGTTGGTTGAGTATTTGAAGAAGTGACTGGCTGAGGTGTAGGTGCCTAGAGCTGGGCGAGCTAAATCCTCCCATGGCATATAAGTTACGATCTGGCATTTGTGCCTCTCTAGAGAGGCGATTTCTGCCTCTCTATGCACTGAGAAGAGGAAACCTTTGAGACTCTGACGGTCTAACTTAAGAGTCTAATGCTGGGTGGTGTAAAAACCCAATCAGTAAACACCCTCTAGCTCTTGCAGAAAGCAAAATGTCCTCTGCAGTGTGCGCTCTGGGAATTAGTAAGGGAACAAAACCTCATATATGGTGACAAGGTGGGCTTTCTCCTTTATCTGTGTTTAGTCTTCTTTTATGGGGTTTTTAAGTACAGTTGATGAGCATACTTTTGATTTCTCATGTTCATTAAACTGGGTGGGCTAAAATTAATCATTTTGTAGGTTTCAGGCTTGTTTTAACCTGGATTCCTGGTCTGGTTCACTACCCAGCCACATGAATATGTAGGCTGGTGCAGGAGAGGCTCAGAGTGGCTGGGGATGAGACAGGGTAAATTGCTTCTTTCAGCATCAGTGTCACCTTCTGATAGCTTAAACTGTTTGAGGCACTGTAATGTATCTGTGCTAAGCCATTTGATTCAGAAAACGGGAAGCAAAACAGTGCCTTGTAACCCACATAACTGAAAAGTGTTTATGATTCTTTTAAGAAGATACTAGGATTTTTTTGTTTTTTTTGTTTTCTTTTTTTTCCCCCCCTGCTATTTGATGTTCTAAACAGTATCTCAGAGTTTAAGTCAAAGGTTCCAGAGATGTCTGATACCTTCTGACATTGTTTAGAAATGTAAAACTAATAATACTAATATCTATGATTATAGTTGTCATTATCTCTCTGTAGGCAGTGTGATGCCTGCCTGACCCTCTGATATTGTTTGAGGCCAAAGAAATTAAAAAGTAAAAACAGATGAAGAAGAATCAGATTCATTGTGTATCTCATGCACTACTTGCTCAATCTTGCTGCCCCTGGACCAGTGGAGATCAGAGATTATTCCATTAGTGAGCATCTGTGACAAACCTTTTATCTGCCAACGTCCAGTGCAAGAAGGAAATTACAATGTGACAACTCATAACAGTTTGTATTTCTACTAAGCGCTCTTTTGGAATTTGAGGATCTTAAAGTATTTACAAACCTTAGGCTGATCCTTTGTTTCTCCATGAAATATGTAAGCAGAGTCTTCATTGTGCATCTGAGATTAGAGGATCATAGAATCATACAACAGTTATGCTTTCTTTCACCTTCCTTTTCAGGCTGATGTACCTGTAGAAGCCCGTCTTACTGTTCTTTGCATTCCTTGCCAAGTAAAAGTCCAGCAGCGTCTGACTCCATCCCTATACAACTGGGCAATATCCCTATACTCTTCCCAGAATACCTGTCTGTGCTTCCACTGCCTCTGCATCTCTTTCTTGCCCTTTAGTTTGACCAGCAAGTCTCACAGAATTACAGAATGATACGGGGTTGGAGGGGACCTCTAGAGATCATCTAGTCCAGCCGCCCTGACAAAGCAGGTCCTCCTAAAGCAGGCTGCACAGGAACTTCTCCAGGCGGATTTTGAACGTCTCCAGAGACAGAGACTCCACCACCTCTCTGGGCAGCCTGTTCCAGTGCTCTGCCACCCTCAAAGGGAAGAAGTTCCTCCTCATGTTTAGACGGAAATTCTTCTGAGGGTGATTGCCTTTCCATTATTCCTCTGGTCTGTCCGTGTGGTGAGGAGATTACTCTTCTTGCTCAGGAGCACTGTATAGACTTGCAGGCGTGTCTGAGATGGTCAAGTGCTCCTGAAAGACTCTTCCCTGCTTTGAGATGAACTAGTTTCTTGGTAGTAGAGGAATTCATTGTCCTGGGGAAAGCCTGTACCAGCTCAGGAAAAAACAAGGAAGCTAATAGGGGGTGAAGGACAAATGGTTTTCTTCCCGTTTTTGCCAGCGACAACCATGTATTCTGATATAGATGACTAATACTCCAGCCTTTCTCATCCAGTTTGTTACCAGTGCACCTGATAGCACTCTGGCCGAAGTCTGCTCCCAGCAAGGAGTTGTTAAAAACGTAAAAGCCCAGTGTAGCCCATTCTCTCTTTTCCCTTTTGTCTTTATTCCCTCCTCCCACCAGTCAGCTCCTTCACACAGAGCTGTCTGTGAACCAGGCAACACTCTGCTCACACACATTACGCTGAAATCATGATGCCACGAGGAGTCTCAGAGAACAGGGGAAGCTCAGTATAAATCTTAGCTTCACTCAATGTAAATATTTTGTACAGAAGTGGATAAACTTTCAAAAACTTCTGAAAGGAAAACGAGCAGATTAAAATCGCATTTAATACATCTTCTAAACAGTCCTAAATTCTGGGTCTAAATTCTCAGTCTGCCCACCTCTGCAGATCAGTGAAAGCTCAGTGGAAATGGGATCAGGCTTTATGAATCAAGAAGATGTAAATATACCAAACCAGCAAAGACTAAATGTGGCTCACTGAGCAGATCGAGTATCTGAGTAGCATTTGCGGGATTGATGCCAAGGACTGGCTGTCTCGGGAGTTGAGTTCTGATGGTGGCAGGAGGCCCTGAATTAGAAAAGGTAGGTGAATAGCATACAGTTATTGTGTTTATCAGAACTGGCTAATAACGAACTGTTTCCTTACACATTCTTGCTGATCTTTATACCTAAAATTACCATAATGAAAGAGGTCACATGACTAGTTGGTAGGCCACTGCCTTTTCATTTTAGAAATAGCATTTGAGCTGTGGGTCCCTTTTAAGAAAGCTTAGAGATTTTAAACTGGATCACGTCATTGCAGTGTTCACATATAATAGTAAGAAATGATGTCATATTATTATTAAATGGATTTTGAGAGAGGACGGGATTGTTACCTCTTAATTTTATTGCAGCTTCTCTATGGAATTTTGCTTTTGCATTTCTGTGATTAGAATTAAAAAGGGGCGGTTTGGTTTGGAGTTTACTTTCTTTCTTTTTTGTTTTTGGGTAGACATGTCTTCAGTAGTGCAAGAACAGACCAGAAAGACCCGAAGTCATCCCAAACACACACAGCTCAAATGCACGCTTACAGATCATCTTATTTGTTTTGATTTACCACATAAATTTTAAATTTTGCTCTAAGTATTTTAGTGAGGAGACTCCAACATCTTGCACCGTAAAGTCTCTGTGTACTGATGGCTGGATAGTGAAGGAGTTGTTTTATTTCTTGGTGGTCATAATCCTGAACTCCAAATGGATTGAAAAGACTGTGTCTTCTTGATTAAGGAGACTTGTGAAATGTTAGTGTTCCAAGGAAAGTTCCAAGGAAATGAAATCTTTTAGATTTTTCTGATTCATTTAGGAGCAAATTGTGGTGTGTTTCAGAACTGACCGTAAAGTGTTTATCAAGTAGCTTGCTTGTCAAATTTCACAACATTCCTTAAATAAAATATCTAACATACTTTTTTTCATAATTACTACCTCAATTCCATTTTTTTTTATGACAAAAATGTTGAAGTCAGCTGAAGATGATAATCCTAATGAACTACACAGCAGTTAAAATTACCGTGAACTGTGACAGGTATAGCACTCAATCTATGAAAATATTTATTTAATTTTAGATTCCACAAACAGTGTCCTTTTTACAGTTTTTTGTATCAGATCCATTAAATTTAGTTTTCTTAAGGATTATCTGGAGGCAAGGCTTTGTGTATTTTTTAAAAAAAAGCTTGTTGAGTTTTCTATGTAAGAAAGAGCTTCTTTAATGTTATTCATTAAGCAGCCTTGAGAAATAATTTAATGATAATTAATTGTTCATGGATCCATGTGGGCATAGAATCATGGAATCATAGAATGGTTAGAGTTGGAAGGGACCTTAAAGATCATCAAGTTCATGATTTTTTTTAAAATTTTTTTTTTTCATATAATATGAAGTAAGGTGGAAGTTTCCAACTCATTTTGGGGTAAAGTTTGTTTGATGTAGTTCAAAAGGTGTATGAATTCCAAATGTGTACTGAGGGGAGACTGGAACCGGTTATTTCTGTCGCTTGGCATTACATGGCTATTTATGTAGTATTTACTTATTTATGTAGTTCAAGCTGATAGCATCTGATTATGTTGTAAGAAAAGCTTTGAAAGAGTAAGCAACCGCAGGAGCAGTTGGGAAATAGGAGTGACCCACCTCTGCAAGGTTAGCCAGTGAGTCCACTGGGGACGGCAGCAGCAGAGCAGCTGGGCTCGGTGGTGATTTCACTGAAACCCCATGAGCAGAAACTGCCAACAAAATATATTGAGTGAGCACTTCTCTGAGCCAGCACAGTCCCTGCCTCGTGGTAACTGTCCCAAGCTCACGCAGTGATATGTGCCATCTAGGTCCAGCTGTAGTGACGAAATGAGAGCTTGCGGGCAGGCATGGATTCATTAATAAATACATCCCGAATTAAGCCTGTGTATGCTACTTGGCTTTTACAGGCATATTTATCATATTTACATATTTATTATATGTAAACAAAAAAATTCAGTATTCTAGAATGACATTTGTTATGTTAATTTTCAGATCTTCGAGCTGAGTTCTATTGTAAAAGCTATACTGCAGTGTACCAGGGATCTTAGATGCTGGGGTCTGTGTTTTATTTCTGGTAACGTTGCATATTTGTAGGAACAGAATCCCATTTCATAATAGTGCAGTCTTATTAATCATAGACACTAAAATTGCTGACAGCATTAGTACACAGCCTCAGAAATGCACTGCTTTTCAAGGACAGACTGAAATGTCCTGACTCCCTGTCAGTAGATCTGGGTTGCAAGCTGTCAAAATAAGAATCTCCATAAATGCCTAACAAGAAGCAATCGGGAACCGTACCAGTAAATTATACCATTCATATGCAAATATAAAGTGAGATAACCTTACTTCCCCACAGTTAACTTTATACTCAATGAAGTACAAAAAGGGAAACGATTTATCTCTCTTTTTTTTTTCTTCTGTTCACATGTAGTTATTCCAGCATCTGGGCTCATGCTTTTAGGTGCAGCACATCGTTTATTTAAGTGGGTGACAGTACAATTTTGTACAGTCTTTTGTAGCAGCCAGAGAAAACAACAGGCGATAGAGTAGAGCAGCTCCCATGGGTGAGCTTGGCAGGCGTGAGCTGGATTGGACCCTACCAGCCTGTCTGTTGTATTTTTGTTTGTGGGATTTGTTGAGCAGAGTTTTCTTCAGGGAGATCTGTGCCATCATACCTTATCTGTCTACCTATCTGTCAGGTTTTTGCTTACTCTTTCCCTGGCCCTGCAGTATATTTGTTACAACAGCATGAAAAAAACACCAAGTGAAGGTTCTATGTGTGTAGTTTTATCAAAGTCATTTCTCTTCCAGTGTAGCTATTACTCATTTTCACCGACTTGGCCGCAGTTTTGGGACTCACGTCGTTCTTATTCAGGGAGGGTTTTCTCGGCTACTTCGCACGTTGATCGGAGGGCACACACGATTGAGCTGGAGCCTTTGACTTTTACAATAGTTGTTGCTCACAGCAAGAGGGAAGGGGAGAGAGATTCAGACATTAGCAGAGATGTATAGTTAAAAATGTGACTGCCGAAGTGCTTGTGTGCTGCTTGGGTAGAATCAGACCCCTAGTCCCACTTCAGCAGTGGTGCAAAGGTCTCTCATAATACAAACCTCCAGGCTCTTTGTACTCTGGAGAGCTCGTAGACTGCTCTCTCCCGTTTCCCACGCTAGGGAAGAAGGGGCTTCCATCTGTAACACACCAGAGACAGAGGCCAGCATAATGTGTAGGGAGAGCATGTGGGGTTTTTTATGCAAATGAATACAGCAAACCATGGATCTCGTCTCTCTAACAGAGATAATCCCTCTCAAGGTACAACTTTCTCTTGTGCTTTTGCTGGGAGAAGGCATCCTTGCCCAACTGTCACCCCCTTATCCTGGCATGTACGATATCTCACAGTACTAAAGTGGGATTATACAGCCCTTTGTGTAAGTGATGTGCATTAAAGCTGGTAGATGTGGGAAGGCTCAGGATTCTGCTTGGCTTGAGGAGTTTTCTCAGACAGCCCCTTTTTGTGGTGGTGGTTTTTTATTTTTTTTTTCCTCTCAGGTGTACCCAGGACTTTTCATACAAAATCATACAAGTTTCTGTAACTCTTTTTTCTCAAAAAAAGACAAAAAAAATAGATGTACATATTTTTATGTGGGTGTGTATACATATATATACACACGTATAAATATGTGTATGGCTTTGATGGACTTCAGATTTTTACCAGTGTCTCTCTGTATACAGGGTAGCTCGCTGTGTCATTCTAGCAGCCAGTCCCTGGGGCGCTGTTGCCTCACTGAAATGTGTTTTAAATAGCTTTTCCAGAAGGTTCTGCGGTGCTTCAGCTCTTCTAGAGAGATCAGTGCTACTGAGTAAGGGACTTACTCCCTTACCCAGTGCAGCCCATGCTTGTGTCCCATGGGAATCGGGGAGTATGGGGCAGTGGTACACGCAGAAATCTCCTGTTTATCCAGTGTCATGAAGCACATCCAGAACCAGATGAGGGGCAGGGCTTCTGCACCCTATGCCTGAGAGTGTGAGAGCTCAGCTCCTCAGCAGCCTTCATCCTTGTTGTTATGGAGCTCTGGACCAAAAAGCTCGTTCCAGTAAGAGCTTGTGTGTATAGCAAGAGTGAGAAAGTGTGTTGATACTCTCCAGTGTTTCCATTTTCCCATTCATTTTTACAGAAGCCAGTTTTTCCTGTTCTGGTCGGGAGAGAGTTCAGGCACTGAACCCTTACTGCTATAATCACCTAGTATACACATGGGGAAAGAGGCAAAAGCTTCAGAGGTTCTCTCCTATCATTTCTTGGTGTATGGAGGGAAGCATAACTTCAGAAAAATTATTTGTAGAAGGTTTCTGTGTAGCTGCCATTCAGATGGCATTTTGGTAAATTCCCAGATTTGAACACAGAGCAACAAATTAGTGATTTTGAGATGAACTGCTAGTTGTTAGATGTGGCCTGCTGATAGTCCACAGCAGGAGAAAGGTTACACATTATTTGAAGCAGCCAAGTGTCATAATTATGACCTTCTTTGAATTGGCATTACATGGTTTAAATATTTCAGTGACTAATCACTTGATATAAAACCAAAATAAAAGTGTGTGAAGCTTCTGTATTGCAAAATATCCTAATGCAGATTTTCAGACAAGCCGTTAAAGTAGAGCTTTAAAATGTTGTGGGTTAGCCAGCATGCTGCAAATTAAACTGAAAATTTCCAGAGGTACTTGTGTCTTAAAACTTGAGCTAACAAACTGGACTTTGCATCTAGGACTGAGAGTCTGGGCTGAAAAACAGTTAGCACAGGCTCAGAGGGGAGCCAGAGCAACCTCGGAGAGACCTCGAGAGGGCTTTTAGAGTATTCCCCTCCACCAAACCAGAATAGGTATGTCACCCTGACAAAATTTGTCTATCTTCTTTTTAAGACCCTTGCTGACAGACTACAGAGCTTGTCCAGATGATACATTTCACTATCCCACTTATCGTTAGAAAGTTTTACTATGCTTTCTTGCTGTAAAACGTCTTCTGGTGTTCATCATCGTTATGCAGAGCAAGGTACATTTGTATGCTTTCCCTTCTGCCTGCCTTCCTCAGGTCAATCTAGTTCATCTAGCTTTTTCTTTAGATCCTGGTTTTCAGACTCCTTGTCGAATCTAGTGTCTTGACCTGCACACTGAATGTTAATTTGAATATGTCCAGAGTTAGTTACGTGTCTCACAGCTTCACCTTAAAAAAAAATAAAAAAAAATAAAAAAAAAGAGTTTTAGCAGTTGAGGCAGAATCTGGGTACTTTGCAACGTGCATTGACTGGTGAGTTGCACGGATACTGAAGTGGATAGTGGCATACTATCCTGCAGGAGCCAACCATCATCAGGAGTGAAAAAAGAGAAAAAGAAAACAATTTGATACTCAGAGGATTGTACAGTGATGGTGATGGCCCATCTATATAACTGGAAGGGACTTCAGGCAGAGGGAGACAGGCAAATTTGACAGTCCATATTGAAGAAATGAGAGTACTATGAGTGTACAGGAATCCAGGAACTGAGTAAATCATTAACATTTTCTGTTGAAAGGAGGTCACATGCTTATCAGTGCAAAGGCTTAATGAAAATCATAGAATCATAGAATTGTCTAAATTGGAAGGGACCTTTGAGATCATCTAGTCCACCCATCAACATAACTGATTAAAAAAAAAAACCACAAACAAACAGAAACCAGTGACCCATCACTAAACCACATCTCTAAGCACTATGTCAACCTGTCTTTTAAATACCTCCAGGGATGGTGCCTCAACCACTTCCCTGGGCAGCCCGTTCCAGTGCTTAATAACCCTGTCTGTGTAAAAAATTTTCCTGAAATTCTGATATTTTAGTGAAGATGATGACGTGAAAGAACAGAGGAACAAGAGGATAACCAGACAAACAAAAAGTCAGAGAACCTCCCTCTTCTTCCTTAGAGTTCACTTTCATCTTCTCCATGATCATGGCTGCAAAAGTTAGATGTTTCCTATTAATGATGTTAATCCCTGTAGCCTGCATGTCCTTAGTCCTAGAATGTCCTAAGAAATGTGGTGCAGTTTGTGTTAATTGACCAAAGTTGATCCATGGTTGTGTCTACTATACAAGGGAACTCTGTGCAGATAAATATGAAATTCATCAAAACACAGTTGCTACCAGACAGCGACTCCCAGGGGATCCACAGCCCAATGCGGATTTCCTGCTAGCTTTACACTAGTGTAAGTGGAAAGGGAATCCTATTCTCTCTTAATTTCCCAGGCTGAATGCCTCCTTCGGTAATTAATGCCTCCCTTTGGTAATTGCAGCGCAGCAGGAAGCTGTGCTGATGGCAGACACATGGTATCTGGGAGCGATCTGAGATACCCCAGGGCTGGAGGAGGGTGGGATGTGGTCAGAAGGACAGAGACAGGCAGAGGCTGCTGGAAGCATCACTGGTGACTCAGTAGGTGGCACTCTTCCCTCTGCATCCCAGCGAGGTGAGGTAACTGCTCACGTCAGCACGCAGCATCACTCTGCTGACACACCAGCTCAGGATGCTGTGAGGAATCCAAAGCCTTGACCTCTTTTGATCGCTGTTATTTGGGGTTTTTTGTTTTGTTTTGTTTTGTTTTGTTTTGTTTTGTTTTGTTTTGTTTTGTTTTGTTTTGTTTTGTTTTGTTTTGTTTTGTTTTAATGGATTCGGCCTTGATTCATGTATAAAAATAGTTTACCAAAGGTTCTTGAAATTTCAACTTGGATGCTCTGCCTAATGAGATGTCTATCTATAGCTCCTGTAAATTATTCTTCACTCCTCGTTCAGTCAGTGCAATCCTAACGCAACTCTGCTTTGATGTCAGACAACCGTCTTTCTGGGCTAGTGGTGCTTCTCGTCTGTACAGCCGGAGCATTTTGGGATGCAAATGCTTGTATTCTCATAGACTGTTTTCTGATGTGTTTCCCCAAGTTTTCATCCAATCATTCAGTCTGTTCATAGAGTGAATTTATTAAGAGCTTAGACAACTAACCTAAACTAGAAGTCTAACACTGTATGAATGTACCCCATCTTTTTAATGAACCCTTTTTCACAGGGAACCTGGTTTGGGTGATTAGGGGTGTCTTGTTCACCTGAGTCCTAGCCCTTATGGTGATATGAAAAAAAGGAAAGAAGCTTCGGCAATACGTGGGTATAATGAGTTTTAGTCCCCAAGCTGTACCCACACTAAAGCCTCAAGGCTTTCCTTGGGTGTTGTTTGCTGAAGGCGTATCTGGAGCTTCACCAAGTCATTGAGTCATTGTTCCACAGCCGGATTCAGCCCAGAGTCAGGACTGTCTGGTTCTGCATTGACAGAAATTTGCACAGTTGCTAGACTTATTTATTTGAGGAGCCTCTTTTTGTCACAATCACTTCAGGAGTCTTGGATGGTAGGTAGCTTTGAGTCAATTTGTTGACATTTCTCTCTGTGAGGGAATTTTTTATTAAGGTCTGACAGAAGCGCGAACTTCTCTGCTGACCACTAGTTTTTATATGCACCTCTTTGAGAGTTCTCCTGAGGATGTTTAGCTTCTGTATACTTGTCGTGTTCAATTGGGTGGGTAGTTATTTTATACTGAGACTGATCTGGGTGCCGACTGTACATCTGTATATGCTTCTGTAATGTAGAGTTCCAGCTGCTGAAATGATTGAAATCTCATCAGCTAGAATAGCTTGTGCCTTTGGGGAATTCTGAATGTTTTCCTGCTCCCCACAGCCCTGGCTAGCCTACAACATACCTGTGGCCTCCTTCCTCTTTGCTTTCTCACGTACTTACTTTCCAGCAGCCATTAATTTGTACTTAGGATGTGGGAAAGCAGAGTGTGGTGAGGTTTGTTGATTGTCTCACACAAAGTACATTGGGACAATGCCTTTTTTTGTCTCAGCTCCCCTGGAAGCGTGTGGGCAAGGTCCCCACCCAGTCGCTGCATTCGGGACGAGATTGACCTTTAGTGGGGAGTTTTACAAAGGTGGTTGCTGACTCAACATTTTTCACAGTGGGTGTGGTGGTGGTGGTGTCCAAGGAGTTGGTAGCCTTGCTTTGGGTGTGCTTCCCTGGAGTAGTCTTATAGGAAGTACTTCTGGTTCACTCCCAGAAAGCGTAAGCATGATTTGATCTTATCTGAGAAGTAATCTGCAGACTGGAAAAAGGGGAACATAACCCCAATATTCAAAAAAGGGAAAAAAGAGGACCCTGAAACCGCAGGCCAGTCAGTCTCACCTCTGTGCCTGGCAAGATCATGGAGCAGATCCTCCTGGAATCTCTGCTAAGGCACATGGAAAATAAGGAGGTGATT
>VXBW01001215.1:177126-236608 GCA_013400375.1 Thinocorus orbignyianus
GCAGAGGACCACCAAGATGATTAGAGGGATGGAGCACCTCTCCTATGAGGACAGGTTGAGAGAGCTGGGGCTGTTCATCCTGGAGAAGAGAAGGCTCTGGGGAAACCTTCTAGCAGCCTTCCAGTATTTGAAGGGAGCCTTCAAGAGAGGTGGAGAGGGACTCTTTGTCAGGAAGTCTAGTGACAGGACAAGGGGTAATGATTTTAAATTGGAAGAGGGGAGATTTAGATTAGATATTAGGAAGCAATTCTTTCTTGTAAGGGTGGTGAGGCATTGGAATAGGTTGCCCAGAGAAACTGTGGATAACCCATCCCTGGAAGTGTTCAAGGCCAGGCTGGATGGGGCTTTGAGCAACCTGGTCTAATGGAAGGTGTCCCTAACCATGGCAGGGGAGTTGGAACTTGATTTTCCATTTTCCTCCACTAAGAAGCAGCTTTATTTATGTACATGGAAGAATTATTATTATGAGTTTGTTTTACCTACCAATACTAACAACTGAAGAGTGAGGTTAGTTGGTTAACAGCAACTACGAGTATGGCATTTATCAAACTGGTTGGCTTTTTTCCCCCTAAGATATGTATTACTCTAAGATATTAAAAATTACATTAAAAAGGTTCCTCTGGCTCTGGAAAGAATTACTGTTATCAGACATTCTCCAGCTCTGAACACCTCAGGGTCATTATGTGGGAACAAAAATTATGTACCATATGGCACATCTAAAATACTCAGTAATTTGAAGCAAGTGTTTGCTGAAAACAAATTTTACAGCAAGTCAGGCTGTAAATTTTCTATAGCTTTGAAAAATCACTGTGAAAGAAATAAGAGAACAAAAAAGTGAAATGTATAGCCGGCCCTGCTTCTTAAGTGTAATTTTATCAGTGAATTATTGTATTATTATTTTCGTTGTACAAAAGCATTCATCAGACCTTTTCATCTATAAACTCTAATGATGATTAGCATTTGTCTGGGCACCTCAAAGCATTCTGACAAGTCTGAGTTCACATTCAGCATTTCCTGATGGGCGTTTCTGTAATAATACATTTCGTCTGCCTCTGGAATTTTTGTGTTCCTACTTTCTTTGTCAGAAGGGAAATGGCCACATGCAAAGAGGTGAATTGCAATATTTAGATTTTCAGACCCAAGAAGGACACTTCATATTCTTCACCATCTCTGTTTTGCAGCTGGAGGGCAGAGGGACAGAATACAAATAATTGCCCCACATCCCACCTGAGGTCTCCCACAGTACTGAAGGGATCAACTGGACCTTTTGATCTTCAGTCCTGCACTGTCAGCCTTCCCTGCTGTGCAGAACTCTTTTATACTGCCATCAGCACTTGCTTTGCTCCTTCCTACCTAGCCCAGAATATATGAAATAGCATTCTTCGTAATTCCATTTACTCCTTCAAACTTACCACCCCTGAGTATGTTTAAGAGTCGTTTAGATGTGGTGTTGAGGGGTATGGTGTAGGGGAGAACTTTGTAGAGTGGGGCTGATGGTTGGACTCGATGATCCCAGAGGTCTTTTCCAACCTGAATTATTCTGATTCTATGACAGTGAGACGAGTCCTGAACCCTGCTGCCTGAGGCGTTCAGGGTGCTATTGACAGATATCCCAGTAATATAGGTGTAGTTGCACTTTTTAGTGACCCAGAATCCCAATAACATGGTTGACATCCGGTAGCCTCCCAGTTACACCCTGCTCTGTCTTCAAAGGCTGTATTTGAAGTCCCTTCCAGTACCTGAAAGGGGCCATAGGAGAGATGAGGGGGGACTCTCTCTCAGGAGTGTAGCAATAGGGTGAGGAGTAACAGTTTTAAACTGAAAGAGTGGAGATTTAGATTAGATATTAGGAAGAAATTCTTTCCTGTGAGAGTGGTGAGACACTGGAACAGGTTGACCAGAGAAGTTGTGGATGTTGCATCCCGAGAAGTGTTTAAGGCCAGGCTGGATGGGTCTTTGAGCAACCTGCTCTAGTGGGAGGTGTCCCTGCTCATGGCAGGGGGGTTGGAACTCGATGATATTTAAGGTCCCTTCCAACTCTAACCATTCTATGATTCTATTATTTGTGGTAGACATTTAAACACACCGGATCCTGGGGCATCCTGATTTCCAGTGTGTATCATCTGGCAATTCTCATTCAGTGGGATCAGCAGTTAGTCAGTTGGAATTGTCTGTTCTTTCCTTTTTTATTTTTTTCTCCTTCTTATTTTTGTTATTTTCCTTCTCTAGAGAACCCAGGATCTAAAAAGGGAAAGTGTATGCCTAAATGAGGCTTCTGGGGCCTGCACATTTAGTTGTACAGATTAGCCATCTGCTTTGTATGCTATATACCTTTGCTTCTTATTATACGCTTATTGTGGGAATATTTACTCTGTCAATGACTAGCTGTTTGCTCTTAATATGCTTCCATCTGCATATAAATTTGTTAAACCACTCCCCTTAGGCATATGAAAGTTTGGCTTTCCCTCTAAGGTGGCTGTAACTATGTGATTAGATTTACTGTATCACGATCGGGGTGTTGAGCTCCCACATCCGCTGCAGGATGCTCCTGTAGGCAATTTACAGAACAACTCAGGTGCAAAAAAGGCTGAGTTTTAGAGCAACATCCTGAAGAGCTAGAATATGAGTAGGAATTTTTGAGGTCTTAGAGGTAACAATACGGTGAAAATAACTGAGGAGGATCCACAGACACTTCTAGGTCTAAGTACAGACAGTGGGTTGCCAGGAATGACGAAATGGCCATGTGGCATGGCCTGTGCCACACACCCAGCAGATTTGCCTTCATGGAAACTCCCAGTGGGCTTTGAGGGGAGCGATGTGAGGAGAATACCCCTCGTGGGCCTTCCTTCTTGGAGGAACCAGAACAAGAGCAAGTTGCTGTTGAGAGTGGAAAGGCAGGTTCTGATTTCTCAATTATTTAAACTTCTCAGACTTGTGCAGTTCATGCATAATGGACAAGAGAAAAGAGCAAAAAGCGTAAAGATGGATTGGGATTTAGGGGTTTGTTTGTTTGCTGTCTTCTGGTTTGGTTTGGTTTTGTTTTCCAAAGAAAATGACTCAGAAAAATGTATTTTCTCACTAAATTTACTCCTGTTAAAGTGTAATCATATCCTAAGAGACAGGGCCAGTTTCCCTAGCAGTGTCCATCTTAGCATTTGGCACATGATACCACTTTCCTTGATAGGCTTGAACTTTTCGAAATCATATGCTTTTGAAAATTAATTAGATTCTCCTTCTCATTCTAATCAATACTGGGTAGCATTTTGTCTACAAAAAACTTTATCCCAGGAGCCTGGATGTTTTAAGTACTTGCCAGAGACTGTCCTATCCCTAGGGAAATGATGTGTTCAGGCGTATTTCACTTTAAATAATTTTTAAAGTAAACACGTTGCTTTGTCTTGCATATGAGTTATAACCTTAATGACTTATGGTTCCGAGTTTCCCTTCTCAGCGTTTCCTCTCCCCAGACTTCTCCTGATGATAATGCTGCACAGTGTGGGAATGAGCTTGGGCTGCCTTTTATTCCTATGTATTTACCTGACATTTTGCCAATGGGTTATTATGCTGCTCTTTATATTGAAAAATAATGCCCTGGATCCCACATCGCGAAGATCAAAACCCACTCTTCAGCAAGGCACGTAGTAGACAGAAGAAGTCTCAGTTACAGGGATCGAGATGGCTGGGCAGTAGGAGTGCAGGCTCTTCGGTGATGGATAGAGAAAGTATAAAGCCCAGTGTCTTACTGGAGACTGTTCAGTCCCTGCATAAGCAGGACGAGCTCCAGCAGTCTTTGGCACACAACTGCACGAGCTTTGAAGAATGCAGCGAGTCTGCTGATGCCTGTGGTCAAGGCATCTGTTTTCTCTGTTCAGCCCACCTTATGCAAGGAACTCTTCATCAGTGTTGGCTATTGAAAGCCAAAAAGATGAAGACGTTGATTAGAGCCATGCCTGTATGTTTTGCTTGATTCATGGCTTCTGAGCGCGTACCTTGACATTGTATGACATTCTATCATTAACTGGCTCTCTGAAGGTTCTCTGCAAGTGTTTTGCAAATTGCTGCTACATTAGAGGCTCACTGTTGGGACCAATGATTTAAGACCTATGTTGACAACTTAAAATTGCTTTGTTCTTAATGGGAAAGTAAGCAAAGTTGTGGCTACTTGATTATTTGAGAATGCTGGTGTAAACACGAAGCAAGAAGATGCTGTGCAATGGGAAGCTGTAGCTTTAGACCTGCAGGCCTGGGGATACATTTGTTCCCACACAGATCATCAGGAGTCCTGCTACATGAATTTCTTCAAGACCTCAGAGCATAGTGCCTGGGGGAAGGTTTAGCAGCACCAGAAACACCAAGACCATTTGTTCTCACCTTTCATGTGATTGACCCCTTACTGGAGAATACTTTTAATGTTTTCTGTCTTATGGTTTCAGCTCCTCAGAAAAATCTCTCTCAGGTCTACTGTATATCTTCATTATCATCTTTCTTGCTCCATGAATGCTGTCATATTCATCCTGCATCCTTACTTCTCCATTGCCAGCTTTGCCGGCAGATCCAGGACGGAGGGTGAGGTTACAAACCTGACTTTATCTGGCTAATGTCACTCAGAGCCATCGAGGTGTCTGCACCATGCTCTCATGTGATTCTGATGTAGGAATACGTGACTCAGGCATCCAAATTGGCTTTGCATGGATCTGCACAGATCTGACAGAGCTTGGTCATTTCCTTAATGTGCTTCACTTGCGACATGCTCATGGATCACCATTGAGATCCACCTCCTCTGTCAGAAAGCTCTGAACAAGAGTTCTTAACGTTTTAACTCCACTGCAAATGATTTTATAGACATGAAGTCAGTTTATTCTCAATAGAAAATAATTTATTCCTGTGTGGTTAATGGAAGAAATAATCGCAGAACAATTAGAAAGAATTTGCTGGCAGGTGGAAAAAAAAAAGTTAATTTGTGTGAAAATCATCAGTAAAAGTATTGTTTAAGTAGGCTGAGTTTTCTTTGGCTACATGTACCTCAGCATAAGAATTTAATTTATAACACTTGATATAAATAGTGTGATAACACTTCACAGAGGCTCCACTTATCAGGGGAATTCCAACTTCTTACAGAGACCGAAGCATACTGGTTGTCATGCCATCCTTGTAAATATTTTATGTTGGCTTAAGACTCAAGGGCAGACATCTATTTTTACTTTGTGTTTGTGAAAAACTATGAACTTAAAAAGCTTTTGGTATAAAACATTTAGCAGTAGCGAAGTCAGTTCAAAGCTGTCTCCAGAAACAGAAATTGTAAGGCAGCTTTTTTGTTTGTTTTTATATTATATTTAATGTTTGCTATACTTCTCTGGTAAACATGTCTATGATAAATAGCTGTTCCAAACAGCATAATCCATTCAGCAAAGAAGCTTGAAAGTCAGTATTGGGAAAGCAGAACCTACTTTTTGTCTTGAAGTAACTGCCTTACATTGATATCTTCGGCAGTAACTTGCTATTTTATTTCTTTTAAACATCTACAGCTTAGTATTGCTCCACTGCCAAAACAATGAGACTTGTAGACCTGCAAAGTAAGTCAGCTCATTACTAATGTGCATCCTCTATCATCTAGTGTCCCAAAAAGCTTTCCTGGATGTCTACTGTTTTTTTTAAAGAAAATACGTAAACCACCTACTTGGGACATGATGTGAGGTTCTTAAAATCACAATATAAAATAAAATAAAATAAAATAAAGTAAAATAAAATAAAATAAATAATAATATGCTTTTGATTAATGTGAAAAAGTTTGAGAGCCAGACTTTTACTGTACAGATAACCAGTATAAATGTTGAGGTCCCTGAGCCACATTGCCTGCTAACACAGACTCCTCAGCTGCATCCATGCATTCGGAAATGCGGGCAGAGAGATTCAGTCATTCAGACACTTCTAAAAAATTTAGCTGGCATTAATATTTATTTTAGAACTCTGATTTCAATATCTTAATGCTCTTCTGCATTTCCCTGGCAGACTCTCGAAAGCCAACCACGTTACCAGCCTGAGTGGCCATCCCTGCTTGTCAGCTTCTGCCTGCGTTAGCCCAGGGCTTGTCTCGGTGCTGCTGCGAGAGGCCAGCGTGTGACATCATTACTAATTAAGTTTGAATACAGAGCTATGTTTGAGAGCCAGAGGAAGTGCAGGAAGGAAGCTGAGTGTCAGTGAGTCATGTCATATGAATGCGTGGCAAGCAGTTATTGATAACATACAGCCAAGCCACAATGTTGATTTTGGAAGATTTGGCATGGGAACTAAAAGCAGCATCCTGACCTCAGTTGTGATTTGTTTGTATTTAGATTTCCAATAATGCTGTTTTGATTTTTTGGGGGAAGAATTGTTTCTTTTCAGATACTCAGTCTTTATTAATCTCACAGCTCTTGCTAGAATAAGGACCCTTAGGGACTTGAATGTTTAATCTGTGTGAACAAGGCATCAGCATTTTCCTGAAGACTGTCTCCCATTTTCTGTGTGAAGGAAAAATGTCTCTTTAGTGGCAGGCACCCTGCCTTGTAATTTCCGTTGTGTGAGCTTGGACATCTGTGCGATTATCCTCTGGGAACACTTGCAGCTTGACACACATGCATCTAGTCTAGCTATTTTTAATCACTGCTTTTCAAGTGTCTGTAGTGAGTTTGGTGACATGAATGGGAATAGTGTTTTCCAAATTTGAGCCCTTTGGTATTTGCTTTCTGTAGTCCCTCAACCCTGCTAAAATCTCAAAGTATCATAAAGGTTAATCGCTTCCAACTGTCCAGGAAACATCATTATAAGGCTTGAAAATATTACAGTGCCCACAGAATTTGAATGCAAAGCTACATTTGAAGATTATGAGAAATACCTAATTTCTGTGTTAAGCATAGCCATACTTATATAGGAACACAGCATACTGGAAAACAGGTAGTCTTTAAGCTTTTTAAAAGTTATTTTAAAATTCAAATATAGTTATGTGGTTTGGCTTTATTTATAGGAAAACTGATAGTTCTGTACCAGCAACAGTTAGTATTGTGGTTCATCTTGCTAGAGAGTTATCCTGGTACTTTTTTAATTGTGCTCCCTGGGATGAAACTGATGCCAGGTCACAGTCTTTGCTGTCCTTCCCCTTTCTGTCACAGTTCCAGGAACTGTACTTTTGCAGCTCACCTTATTGCAAGGAAAACTTTTGTATCACGTCTCCTATTGTTGATGTGTGAAGTAGTTGTAGAACAAGACCTGAAGAGTAATGATCCAGCTTAGGTGTCAGATGTCTAACTGACTCCTGTTCCAATCAGTGAAATACACTTTTAAAATCACAGCACAATATTTGGACTACTGAAACAGTATTTTAAGCGTGGTTACAGGCATTAAGTCCTAAGATGGTATAAATGTCTCATTGTATTGATCAAGTCATGAAGAGTACCTTCTATTACAGATTTATTTTAAACTGCTTATTTGCAGGTTAATAACATAAAATAGAAGAAAAGGCTTTAAGGGATTTCTGCAAATGATACAGTTCATTTCCTTGACCACAGTGTAGGATCAGGTAGATCCATGTCACTTCTGAGAGATGTTTCTGTACTCTCTTCTTGAAGACCCCACAATGTGACGTGCAACCAATGTTTCACCATATTTTAACATTAGAAGCTTTATTCTTTAAAGTTTTCTTGCACATTAAATTCATTTCCTCTTATCCTCCTCAGATGTGGAAAAAAAGATTATTTTCTTTCTCGTTATGGCATGTGTTTGAAAACTGCTCTTATATTTCAGCCCACTCTCTTCTAAATTAACTGTTCTGCTTCCATCAAATTTTCTTTGCAATTCACATTTTATAGATCCATGATCATTTTTTGATGATTTTTTGATCCATGGCCCGTGGGGTTTTTTTGTCATGGGTTGCCCAATACTGAGAGTGTCAGATGAATGCAGTTCAACAGGAATCACACTGACGTTCATGGAGCTCTGTCTGATGCGGGAAATGGATAACTCACAGAAGTAATCCCTCCAGCTTCAGCAGAGCCACTGAGCTAAATGCTTCTTGATGGGAGAAAGAAGTTCAGTTCTGATGTGCAAATCCACCAGATGTTACTGCAGACATCATTTTCCTCTCTCCTCAGTTCAGCCATATTCTTTGTGCATTCCGCCAGCCATGCCTCTGGTTTTTGTTGTATCAAATATAAGGTCTTTATTTTGACTTGCAAATTCCTTAACAGCCTATCCTTTCTTACCATAGTCTCTTCATAGCACATTCCCACACCTTCCACCCCTCCATTCCCAAATTCCTAGATTTAAGGAAGTTCCTTTGTGATTTCTCTTACCTGGGGCCTCATGCTTTAGGAAAACTCTTTGTAAACATCCAGGGCTCAGTGACAATCTTCCTTTTAAAGCCTTCTTTAAAGTCTGTTTCTGAAAAATGTGGTGGGAGTTGGGCCCCTTGTGCACTGCACAGGGTAGTGTGCCAACCCAGCACAGTAGATGTGATTCTTTCTTCTCTCCTATTTAAGTGCTGTTGTATCATGTCTCTTTTACACTAGGAAGGAAAGCTTTTTGGAATGTAGGGCATCTTTTATGTGTCAAATGAGATGTACTTCACACAATGCTTTTGCCTGTACTTAGGATGACAGTAGTAATAACAATACTGGTAAATGTGCTAGAGAGAGACAGCCCTATGCATAGCACGCTGTTCCTTGTGCAACGAGCCAAATATTTCAGAGACAACTCTTAATGTCCTCACATATTTTTTCCAACCCACAGAATTATGGTTTAATAGTATTTCCATGGGAGAGCAAGGTGAGCCAAGGCTTGGTCAGTACAGAGGTTTTTCCATGTAATTGAGTGGCTCAAGAAAACATTATGAAAGATGATCTTGGCAAAAGATGTAAATTTGAAGAGCAGCTGGTAATCCCATGAAGATCCTGCTCATCTATAAATTATTACATGCCACTGGAGGTACTGGCAATTTGTCTTGGAATGAAATGGTTGAGAAGAGATTTTGGCACTCAATGAGCAAAAGATATGACACTCATAAAAGCAGAACTGTGTTTATGACAGTACAACGTTTAATTGATTTGGGACATATTTATATTTATATGACATATTTATATTTATATGAAGTCCAGCGTCTATTTCTGATATCTGTGTGCATGTGTAAAAATGGAATTGCATTCCATTGGGAGAGAGAGAAAACCTTGTTATCTTATCAGAAGAGCATAGCTCCTACCATAAGAGCTCAATAAAACATTTTTGCAATTTTGTGGGGTTCTTCATTGAACAAGTGGTTTTCTCACAGCCGTCCTCTTCCACTGCCTTAATTTTGCAGCATAATGAAAACAAGATGCAGCAAACTGTAACTGAGCTAGGATCAGAAGAACGGTTTTAGAGGGATAATAGCTGAATACATAGCTTAACAGTTACATAACTGGAAGGAAGGCCAGGAGAGATAAATGTTTCTCATTTAAACATGTGTATGTACATATGCATATAGATGCAAGGAAAATATGGTGCTAAACGTGCCTTTGATGACATAAATATGTGTGTGAATAAATAGATCAGATAACCAGACATCCAGAAAAACTAAACTTGCTTTATGTCATTAAATTAAACATAGTTTTGCTGGAGGTAGCTAGTGTGAAGTAAATATAAGCAGAACTTGAGTGCGTTGAGCTGACAGTCCCAAACTTGATTTTTCTGTGATTGTCAGCTATGACAGATGACACCAGTGGCAACAGCAACCACTCCCTCCAGGCTGCCTGAGCCACAGAACAGCCCCAAGTCCTGCATTTTTTCTGGAAGTGACTTCAGTCCAGGCAGAACCAGATTGGTTGAAGTTCTCCAGGGCTCCTGGCAGCCTGTGCCATCTTGCCACTGCACTGCAGCATCAATAGCAGAGTGCGTGTGACCTGATGCTGGACACGAGTATCACAAGCTTTCCCTTCTGCAGTACACCTTGCTATGGCTACGTGAATCAGCTTTGCAGCCTGCCTTGACTCAGTCACAAGCCTGTGACTAGTGCTACTAGTCACAAGTCTCGGGCCTGTAGTAATAGGACAAAGGGTAGCAGTTTTAAAACTGAAGAGGAGAGTAGATTCAGACTTTGATATAAGGAAGAAATTTTTTACAATGAGGGTGGTGAAGCACTGGAATAGGTTGCCTGGAGAGGTGGTAGAGGCCCTATCCGTGGAACCATTCAAGGTCAGGTTGGATGGGGCTCTGAGCAACCTGATCTAAGTTGAAGATATTCCTGCTCATTGTATGGGTGTTGGCTAGATAACTTTAAAAGGTCCCTTCCAACCCAAACCATTCTATGATTCTACGATAATGCCTCCCAAGACTGCCAAATTTGCTATTTGTGTACGGTAGGATTGATGCTACCTATTTATTTTATTGGTATGTATGTCTATATGTATTTCCCAAATAGAAATAAGGTAGCTTTATGTATGATTGAATTTCTTCCAAATGAATACCCATCTCTGTATTCCATGCGTTGCTGCTTCTTAGTGTGTGTTCCTTTCCCCAGAGGCCCTGGCACTCACCATCTATCTTTTGCATATCCAATCTCTTCAGATTAGGAAACCCAGTTTCAGCACCAAATTAGGACCTAGTGCTATGACTCTTATTTTTATATAGCCCTACCAAAATAAAATAGCTTTCTGCATTGTGTTTCCCATTTCACCGGTCTTCAGATCTGGACATCTTCATTAATGTTGTCTTTTTCTGATGATGCTGGTTTGTTGCTCTTAAATTTGTTTTCTTTTCTTTTTATTATAAGACAGCTATGGTTTTGGTCACTGTTTTGTCTTTCTGTGCTGAGTTTTGTGCAGTTCTACAATGGTTTTGTGTATTTGATCCTTTTTTTTTAAAAAAAAGCACTTTTCTTTCTTTTTTTTCCCCTTAGTGAGACAAACAACCTCTCCAAACATTCAGGCTTTGTACCTGAGAGAGGAAAGGAGCACTAGAGGGAGTGCTACAATTTTCTCTTAAGTAGATCTTTTTTTTTTCTGCCCCAGATCCCAGATTGGGACTCTAGATACAGGCTGAAGTGTAATCCAGATTGTGACTGAATCCTTCACAATCAAAGGCAAAGACGGTTCTGGTTGCAGACCCGCATCCCAGCTCCCATCCTCCAGCCTCAGGAAGAAGGGAAAGGATGGCCTTGATTTCATGCTTTCTCTCCTTTGATACCTAGTGGCATTTCCAGCAAAGGCAATCCATTCTGTACCTGAGAGGAATGTCGTCTCTCCCTACATCTGCTGTTCAGTTCAAATAGCCTGGGGCCTTTCTAGAGTTACTGGAATCATTCTGTGAAAGCCCTCCTGAAGTCTTTTGGGACAGCATCCCAAGTCAAATTGATATGCCGCATCTGCCTACTCTGACTATAGAGTGATGCTGATGGATAAGACTATATTTCTGTTACTTCATTTGCTTTAGCAAGCGCTGGCGTAAGTGCAGCTTCTGCTATGTGTAATGACAAATGCTGCCAAATGTGACTCACATTTTCTCCTCATTCCCCTCTACAGCAGCCTCTCCAGTTGCTGCTGAAACTTCTCAGCATGTGGAGCAATCTTATTTCTTAATAAACAAACAAACAAATTGGCAAGAACTCCAGACATCTAAATGTTTTGGATAAAAGGCCGTGCTCATTAGCTCATTCTCCACCAGAGAAATAGTGAATTCCCAAACCATCCTGTCTGGGACAGGATTCATAGCCTATGAAACTGTATGGGTCTGGAGAGAATTGAAGAGATTACCTCTCAAAGAATGAAAAGTTTCACATTTCCCTTGCCAGCTGTCCTGGATACATTGTATACTATAACACGATAATTTAAGGCTTTCCTTTTTGTGAAAGAAAGATAACAGTGATAGGACTACTCTATGGTATTTAGTTTATCACATAGATTATCTCTAGTATGGGATGTAAACTCTTTTCTTCTGGACAGGACTATCTGAGATGCTGATAGAGCTACCATGGCCACAAACCCTTTGCCGATGTTTCTTTATTACATTTACAGTCTCCAGTTTAGCCTCTTAGAACGTGCACTGGAAAGATGAAGAATCCATTTCTTTGTAGTATTTTACTTCCTGAGGATGGTGAGACACTGGAACAGGTTGGTTGTCCAGAGAAGTTGTGGGTGCCCCATCATTGGAAGTTTTCAAGGTCCAGTTGGATGGGGCTTTAAGCAACCTGATGTAGTGGAAGATGTTCCTGCCTACAGTAGGTGGTTGGATTAGATGATCTTTGAACGTCCTTTCTAGGACCATTCTAGAATTCCCTCTCCCGTTCTTTTGGAGGACCCATGCTGTTTTCTTCCGCCTCATCTGGTATCATACTGCCTGAATGGGATAGATCGTGTGTAATTTCAGAATGATAAAGCAGGGAAGTCTAAGCCTCTGTTTCAGTCACCAGTGGAGAATAAGGATGGAGGTCCTATCCAATCTTTCCCTTTCATCCAGAGCCCTCATCTGGTTCTTCTCTGGAGGATTTCAGAATCCACCACAACAGCTTTCAAGCAAGCTGGTTGCTGGCTGCTTGGAGGAAATGTGAATGTATCTGTGCAGTGAAATGTTCTTTGAATTTTCTGCTAGGCTCCTCCTTTCTCTTGAAATGGCACTACTGCATGTGTTTGGAAGTTGTACCCAGCACCAGCTATGTTGTATGCCACCATCAGTTTATCTCACCAGAGCTCTGAAGGTGTATGCAGGTGAGCTAAAACATCGCAGGCTGGCTGGAGACTAGTGGAAAATCTAAGACCACATCCCAGGTTTGCTTTGCATCCCTGAGAAATAACAGGAAATACTGGCTTTTCTGCTTTAGAGACAGTCTGTTTCCAGACTCGCTGTTTCTTCTGTTTTCATCAGGCCACCTTGCATTGCAAACCTGCTTCTTAGAGACCTCAGAAAGCTCAAGCAAGATGGTATGAATGTGATTAGGGTAGCCTGGCAAGGATCTCATAAAATTCAGGTTGGCAACTGCACCCAAACTGTTTCCTTCTACATCTTATCTGCCAAGCGCAAAAAGTGGCTGGAAGGACAATTCCATTGGGGCTGGGATGTGATTATTGGGTGGGACTCATAAACTGAAAAGCAGTTCTTTTAAACAACATTTGGTTTATATTTTTTTCATTTTCCTTTTCCGGTTAAGTATGCCTACATGACTTGTCCTGTATTCAATCCTCATTAAAGCTCTGTTAGACTTTTTTTACACTTTACCCATCCCGAAAAATAGAACAGGGGGTGGGGACATCATTTTGGGGAAGAAAGCAGTAACTCTAGCTTGATTTCCTCATTGCTCATCCCAGCACACAAAACCCTCATGAGTTGTTAGCCAGTGTTGTCCCAGACTCCTGGTCACTCCTGAACTGATCTGAGGGCAGTTGCGGGAATTTACATGCAGATTGGTGTGTTATTAGGACTTGAGATCTGTTGTAAGGAGTTGGCAGGTTTGTCTGTTTCTGCAGTCAGCCTTGGCTCCATTTCCACCCTGGGGCAATTTTAAATATTCCTTTTCAAAAGTTGGCATCACTGATAGCAGAACAGAGTACTTTTTGTAGTACTTGATTTGATTTCTGCACTTAAGGTTGCTTTCTTTCCTCTCAAACGATTGTACTCAACTACTGATAAAATTCCTTTTCTGCAATCTTTGATTAATAAGTAACATGGGCTGTGCTGGCCGGGGAGGAGGTGATTCAGAGCAAAGTACTGCATTTTAATACGAAGTGAAGTGAATCTATTTGCGAAAAATTATGTGAAAAGAGTACGCTTCCAAGTGACCATGTTCTTGAAATATGCTCTTCTGCTTCTATTAGTTTGATCTGCAGCCTTGCTAATTCTAATTTCATGTAGGCTTAAGGTGACCTGTTTCTCAATGTGCAGACGCCCATCCTGCATACGACACCGTCTGAATGCAAAGATCCATCCCTGGTGATGATGATTCAATAGTGTACTGTTACAGGTTTTCTCAGGGCTGGCAGAAATCGTGGCATTATTTAGTTTGCTTTAAAGAGAAACTGTGTGTGAAGGAAGAGGTATAGAAATTACAGAGATGTTGCCAAAAAAAGAAATTAATTAAAATGAACCAAAAAAAACTAGGTCAAATTTTGGCCTAACTACGTTCAAGTTGTTTCTTTTTCAGTACAAAGAGGAGAGAAAATAGGCAGATGGGAGTACAGAAAAGGGAAATAAGCCAAAGTGATTAGCCTGGTTGACCTTCCCTTATTTCTGGTGGATTTTGTATGTATGTGCACTGCGCCATTGTTTTTGATGAATAAAATTAACATATTCAATTTATATCCTAAAAGAAACCTAAATTCAGTAATTTCTCAGTACTGCAGTTCCAATTTAAGGTGCAAGTTTTAACTTCAGAAGCTATTTGCAGTACTTATATTCTATATTTTGCACATTTATGTGTTCAGATCGAAGATACACAAAAAAAAGAATAAGAGTTTTATAAAATAGCATTAGGACTAATTAAGAAAAGAAAATAGCTCAGAACAATGTCGTTCTCCTGGGGTTTTGTTCCTATGCCATTTTTAAACACTTGAACATTGGGCCACTCAGTAACAGATTAGCTTATTCATCAGCTTTCTAAGAGCTAAATTTCAATGGATTTCTTCCCTTTCTTATATTCTTTCAAATGATTTATATAAAGGAAGGTTTTCACTGTGTTGGTAAGGGTTTCCCAAGAAGTTTCCAACTAATGCTTAGTTAAACAAATTGTGTGGAAATTTATACTGTAATTAGTTTGATGAGTGGATTGTGTTGCGCAGCCCAGATTATCTAGAGTTTTCTATGAAGCAAAGTAATGAAATGAGAAATGAAGGCAAAGAAAATTAAGGCATTTCACTTGTGGCTGTTATTTATTACTTTAAAATGTGATTATAATTCGTGATAACTTCAAAGTATCTTCTAGTGTTGGATTTAACTCCTCTTAGAATATTTGCTAGACATTTTGAGGAGCATAGGACTTGTCATTTGGGTGAGATCCACAATGCCTTTTTTCAGAGTGCCCAGAAACAGAAATTTCAAAGAGCATCAATACCCAGAGAGCCTGGTGAGTAGCAGTCTAGCAAGTATATGTGGAGTATGCTGCTAACAGTATGGGTCTCATCCTCCACCCAAAGAATTCAGCTCCTGTGTGGAAGTAATTTCATTTCTAAAATACAGCAGCTTGGAAAATAGTAAATCTGGATATTTCTGATATCCAAAAAGGTGTCTGAGATCTTTTGTATAGTGCTAAGCTCTTGCTCTCAAAACCTTCCACAGAAATATATGCCACGGTATAAATCCTTGTTTTGTGAAAAAGCTGTTTCCTATTCCCGTTTTGAAAATTCATGAGCTTGGATGCTCTTGTTCTGGGCAAATTAAATTAAGACAGAGTCCTTGATACACCTTTTATTGTTTGTACGCTTTTGAACATTTTCCATTATGTTAATTTCCTTGCTAGGAGCGACCATCCCTTTCTTTTCATGCGCTCTCCGTAATTTTTGATAATTCTGAGTGGTCTCCCTGAGAATCCTCTCCAAGTTTGGGATTCTACATTTGGGAGAAGATAACCGATGCTTCCATGATGTCCTATGTGACATGGCATGCTAATTCACAGAAAGAGTTCAGTGTCATTCTCCTTTTCGCTCTATGTGTATCCTAAAACCTCATTAACTTCTTTTGGCTAGAGCAAGCCAGAGAGCAGAGTATCATCGGGCACACCGTTCCATTTCTTTACAAAATAAACACACCCTCTTCTTGCTGTTGCTATCCCAGCTGCAGATGTTTCCATATCCTGCACTTCACCACTTTGCCAGTTACTACTTCCTTAGGTCTCACTTTTGAGCTGCCCATTTAAGATGCTGTAACCTGTTCCAGCTGGGTTAGATGAAATGGTTTTACTGGTAGGTCTTGAGTAACTCTGGGAAGCCTTCCAACAGCAAACCTTGAGGGGAAGAGTAGTGGTACATGTGAGGAGGGCAGGGTCTCAGGGGGACAATGTGTGAGCAGCAGGGGCCAGTGACCTGCAGGTGGTACTTCACAACCAGCAGAGAATGCTTGTCAACTTATATAGGTCATTAAGCAGCATGTATCATATTATTTTGTGTTAGAAGGCATTACCTTGTGTTTCTCAACATCTTTTCTGTTGGGTCTTCTGTGATTCACCTGTTGTAAATATGTTTATAGGGGCTAGCTCTGCTGTATAAATCAATCAAATCCTAAATTTCAGCTTATTGGAAATGTGTTTTTATAGACTTACCCAAAAGTCTACTGTCTCCTTGGAGGCAGTTTTGATACAAAACGTATGTTTTTCACTGAGATGTATTTTAACACTGAAGAAAGCAACTTGGCATCAGCAGCTTTGTCTATTAGGATCTACTTTCAAATAGTCTGTGGGATTATTCACACCTTGTATGAGACTGTTACATTTTTTGTTGGTTTCATTTTTTTCACATTTATTAGGTACCTTCCCTAGATGTTGGTACTGCAGAGAAGTCAGGTAGGTAGTACCGCAGCAGACATTCTCAGGGCTCATCAGTTAGGCAAGGCAAATGCTGCACAACTATGGTTCTGTGGAAAATGCTGTTTCTACAAAAGGCATGTGTTGATTTTTCTGACTTTTTACTTCTAAGAGAAGATGGGCCATCCCAGTCAAAGGCAAAAATGGGCATGTTTAGGGAATGCTTTATTCCAAAGTTTATTTTGTGAGGTGTCCAGTACTCTATGTAGAATGACTGGCTCAGCTGTTAAGTGGTCACATTGTAGACACCTCTTACTAGACAAAATTAATCCCACCCATGCAATGTACTGTTGGACTAACTCAACGTTTGTTTTGCTCCATGTGCCAATATCTAGCATCTCGATGGTTGGGAATATAAAAACATTTCTTTTTAGTTAAATATACAAGTTAATCACACATTTCCAGCATTAGTTTGTTCTGGTTTTCATACCTTACCTTATTTTGATTTTTCATTATTTAAGACAAAAACGCTGCAATGAAAATTCTGAACTTCTCTTGACTCTTCATTTTCATTTATCATATTCTGTTCTTGAACTGAGCTTCTTCAGTGGAACTGCCTGAGCTGCTGCTGAGGACACTCAGAACAGGCACATCCCTGTGGATAAAAGAATTCAGGATACAAGGGGATGTCCCTTCCAGTACAGATTTTCAGCTGAAATGCACTTTGTGTTCCTAAATTTTGAAGTTATATATGTTTAATTAACCACTCACAAACAGTGTTACTTGTTATACATAACATCTCTTCTCCAAAATAAAAAAGGCAGATCTTATTATCTGCAATTACGAGCTTTACTCCCCCCTCCCCCTGAATGAAGTGTAATAAATAAATCTAGGCAGGAAATAGCCCTAACGATTTAACCTGCTTTGTTAATTTCCATTATATTTGTTTCTCCTCTGGCATTAATGGTATCTTCCAAACTGTTACTGAATCAGTATTGTGTTTGTAAAATTTCTCCAGCAGAGCTAATTGATTCTGAAATGCCAAACCAGTAAGGTTTACTAATTGTTTCACCTGCAAAACTGTTAAGGTAGCAGTGCTTTTTATTACAGCCATGTCAGCATCTCAAAACAAATTGAGGAGGCTCTCAGGGGTAAAATGTTGAGCCACATAATGTAGGCTGTTAGGTAAAGGCACTGATGAGGATAGTGCAGTTAAAATACCTACTCTCTAATTAGGTTCTCTCTGAAAATTAGAAGTATATGAAAACACAAAAATTATTACAGTAAGGTACAAATTTAATGCTCTTGGCTAATAATACTAAGTTTTCTGGCATAACAATATCTTAAACTCAACCTTTCTCTTTGTCTCCTGGAAACAACTTAAAGGCAAACAGATTTCTTCTCAGGGGAAAAGTTGCACCCTTTCTACGTATACTCTTACCTTTAAAGTGTACGAATTAGAGTCATAAACTATATCCATTCCATAGACATTGCACAGCATGTTCAATATGTCTTGTACTATAAGTTAACATTACACTTCCATTATGATATCTCCAGAATAATAACATTAAAAAGTTGAT
This sequence comes from Thinocorus orbignyianus, assembly GCA_013400375.1. Taxonomy (NCBI): domain Eukaryota; kingdom Metazoa; phylum Chordata; class Aves; order Ciconiiformes; family Thinocoridae; genus Thinocorus; species Thinocorus orbignyianus. The sequence continues at coordinate 195,154 of VXBW01001215.1, forward strand.
GTTACAAACATCTTTTGAAAAAGTATTCCTACTTTGCTAATGTCTTAGAAGAACAGTTGATATTAAATTATCTCTATTGCCAAATTTGTAAATCGTTCAAAATAATACATGTGTGTGTTGCATGAATAGCTACCTGATCTTTATTATTCTGCTAATAGTAGCTACGCATTGTCCCTTCTATTAAAGTATTTCATTTTTGTTTCAGTCTTATGCTCAAGATCTAAGAACTGTAATGCATGACTCAGAAACAAACCCAGTCTTTCAGGTAGACATCTGAGAAGTGTAACTGATTTCTGTTGCGCTGTTGTAAAAAATTCTTAGATTAGGTAACAACCATGCAATTGAAGTCACCACTAATCACTAGTGGCACTGTTTAACATCTCCTGTCTTGCAGAGTCTTTCTACATTGACCTTTTCCTTTATGTTTCCTCATTCTCACTTGTAACACCAGGAGAACAAGGTCTGTAATTGTAATTAAATCAATCTGACAATGAGTCACTCTCTGGCAGCTAAAGAGGAATCAGGAGAAAAAATAATCTAATCTTAAACATGAATGGTATTTGCTGGTGGGAAGGGAGGAAGGGAGGGTGTATGTAATTTTTTTTTAAATGGGAATGTAAAACTTGCCAGGAATTCATTACACTTTTTTCTTAATTTTTTTTTTTTCATAATGTTGTGCTTTATGATTTAGAGTGGCTGCTGAAACAGAGTATCTTGAAAAATTAGTGCCATATTGAAATAACCTGTAAAACACATATTTCCTTGTGTATGCAAAATGGCAGGTTTCTGTTTTTAATTACAGATATTGTTAGAGGCAGAACTGATGTCAGGAAAAAGACCACTTCTTCTTTTACATCCATTAACCCCTGTCACCAGATCAGGAATTGTAAACATCTGTAACAGGCACCTGAGCATCCTTTACTGGTAAAAGCTGTGCTTCTTGAGAGTCATCCCTTTAGCCTCTCTAATGGCATAGAAATCTACAGCTGACTGATGTGAAAAGCTGATCTCCAGGAGTTGCTGGGCTCCTTGTCTTCTGTGGATCTCATGTGCCTGCCTTCACATCTTACCCTCCATCCTCTTGAGATCCAAGCTTGGATTACACTTTTGAGAACAGGCACCCAACTGAGCAATGGCTGTTCCCTTTGCGTTTGCAGATGTCAGGTATCGTCTTCACTGGAGCATCAAGACTGAAAGGCTTGTAAGGTCTTTGACACAAGGATCATCTTTTCATCCTATATATATGCAAAGCTTTTCACCCAGGTTTTCATATATTGTATGTTCCCATACAAAAGTGATCTCAGTCCTGGTTAAATCCTGAACATGTAGTGTTTTATAACATACATAATAAAAAATAACACTGTGTTAGTAGTAAATGGATCTTTTCTTACACTGCTGCCTTGAATTGGTGCTTTAAGTTTGCATGGAAAATGCTCTCAGTAGTTACTCAAAACCACTGGGACTGCCAGAAAGCTGGCAGGTAGTGTACCGCAAAATCACAATACAGAATCAAAACCTCTTAAGACTGCTGGAGATAAGAGGGGTGGGTGCATTCTGGTAGCTGGAACTCTTGTGTAGAAGGTAATTTGAATCTCTTTTTCTTTCCTCCAGAACCATTGAAGATAAAAGCCATCCTAGAATTGTCATTTGTCTAACTAATTATTTACTGTTCTTGCTAGAATGCATTTTAGTGAAAAATGAGCTAAGGTTTACATGAGATTAGATTTTAATTATATTAGATTTAGCGTAGAGTGAAAGTGAATATTGCAATAAGTAGTAGAGAATTGCAGCAAGTAGTCAAACTCCTTCCTATAAAGATCCTTAAGAATGTTTAGCATGGAGAGGAACTCCAGGTAGTGTATCATGATAATATGCATACCCAGTGTTTGCTGCCCATTTGGGCTCTCAGCTATGCATTCGTACTAAAGGGATACTGAGATTCTGAAATAGAAAAAGGTCAGTGAAGTAATAATAATTCCTTAAACTCACGGTCAAATTAATTTATAGGTAAGGCTTCTCCTCCCTTCAGTCGCCTGCCCAGAATGTATGTTCTCGTTCTTTAAATGTATGTTCTCACTCTTTAATCCTGTACAGGATAAGGAGGCTTGGCACAGTGCAGGGCTGCTGTACTTGATGAGCTAAAATATGCTGTCACAAAGTACATCCTTGTATCTGATTTTATGCTGCTTTTTTAGTTTAGTGTAAACACTCAGCTATTTAAATTAATGTTTTAATTGAATGTTTTTTCTTTTCATCAGCAGTAAAATATTAATGGGTTCCTATCTGTTCCTAGTGACAGGTGGGTTTTAAAGACAGCCTAAAAATACTGGATGGCCCTGAACGTGAAAATGCAAGTGGCTGTTAAGCCACAGCTACTGCTGTAAGGGATGAAACACTTGAACTTACATAATAAGCAGATCAAAATTCCAGACATTCTGTAATTTATTCACAGCAGATCACTAGCAGCTTCAAGTAAGGTTCTATGTGTTTGATCATCTCTTTCAAGCTCTCAAGAGTGTGGTAGGTGCTCAATTAAGTCAAGACCTAGCCATCAGTCTTGAGGTGCAGCTAACTCTGGGAGAAGGACCTCAGGCATTTTCCATCAGCTGTCAAGCAGCCAATGGCCTTTGAAAACTCAGTTGGATGAAGCTACAAGCTTCTGTGGCTAAACAGATACTCACTATTATTTACAGGTCCTGTGAATAATGAGTTGGAGCACAGGAAGCAGGATGACTGTAATGTGGCATCTCTCTTTTCTTGTCATGTCATTACCCCTTGAAGTACAAAATTTTGCTCCAGCTTCTGCGTCTTGTAGGAAATCTGCCTAGGACATACCACAGCTGAGAATCTAGTCTACTAAAACCTGCTCTGATAATCCACTGCTGATGCTTCTCTTATCAGCCACTCTTGCCAGCAGATCTGTCCTCCAGGCCTTTCCTTGGAAAGTTAACTCCCGTAACAGAAAAAAATCGCAGGTGTTCTATTTTTATTCTTTCTTTTATTTGTTACTGCAGCTTTTGCCCCATCCATGTGCCCAGGTGTTGCTGACAGCTCTGATTCTCTGTACAGCATGGAGGTCCCCAAGGGGTGGGGAGCTGGTTGTCTTACAACCATGAAACTTTGGGAGAGCCACGATCACACACACACACACCCCATTATACAACAAAACAATTGCTAATCAAATGTGTATCTCCGTGCTGAAACAGAATTCAAGCTGTAAAGGCAGAGGCATCTCAGCATGCCATTTCCCAGCAGCTGGGATCACCAACATTGTTGACAAATGTGCATTTTGACAGTAGTCAAGCCAGAGGACATAGGAAGCTGAGATTTTTTTGTTGCATTAATGAGTAGGTTTGCCCAACGAGAGTCTCTTTTTGAATGTTTCACATTCTAATTCTTCCTGGAACATTAGAATACACCAATTAGGAAATACTTTTAAAATCTGAATAGCAATAGCCTCTTCCTGAGTTCAGATGTTGTGTTGTGAGTTACTATTACTTTTAGTCATTATAGTTGAGTGAGTAAAACTATACAGAGGATAGATGTGGACCAGTAGGTGCATCCTTTACTGTTGGATTTTTTCCATATTCAGAGTTGACAACAATAATTTTCACTTTAAAAGTTTATTCATGTTGGACCTGACTTTCAGTTCATATAAATCAGGCTTACCTTGATTTAAGACCAGCTGAAGCAATGGTGTTTTTTGTCAAATCAGTGCTTCTCAACAGATGAATAGTGCCTTAAATCTAACTGTAAAAACAAATCTCAAGCAGTGGCTATTAACTTGAATTATGAGACAGAAAATAGAGAAGGATGATGTTTGTCTCATAGTGATTAAGGACAACAAGATATGCAAGGTGGTAGAGCAGTCTTCATTAATTCTATCAGCATTCAGTTGTAGTCCATGATACGCATGTAAGTGGTATAAAAATTATGCAACAAATATCATCATAAATGGTAGGCAATGCTATGGAATATTTTGTCTTATTTTAATGGTCTGAAACTTGCCTATTATCACTTTTTTTGGAAATATATGATCTTAAATTCAGTCCAGATACCATACTGATTTACTGAGAACAGTAACACTGATAAGTTTGTGGATCTTTCCACTAAAAGATCCTTGAATATTTTTTGGAAGGTCACAGTGCTTAGCTTAAAAAAGAAAACAACAAAACACCAAAAAAACAAAAAAACAAGGAGAAGAAATTAAATGCTTGCCTGCATTGCAGAGAAACATAAAATCAGTTCATCATATAGGAGCATAAGGTATGGAGATAGTTCTGTGAATATATTTGTTTTGGCGGTCTATGACAGCTGAGAAATAATACATGCCAATTTTAAAACCCCTCTGTGGGAGTACAGTTATTTTATTTTATTTCAAGAAGTAAAGTATGTCTTTTTTTTTTTTTCTGTAAAACACCTTGAGTCAGTAGTACATATATTTAAATGAGTTTGAAGCTGCTTTAGGCTATGCAGGAGCAGGGGAAGAGGCAAGGGGGGAGGCTGCAGGGAGAGAATTCGAGCCAGTCTCTAACAAATCTCTGCTCTCCTCTGTTGCAAGGGAAGGATGCATGCAGGAAACTTCAGGATCTCATTAGGATTTTTTTTTTCATAATTTTGAAAGCGGCATGATGCAGAAAATTCAAGATGTTAATGCTTCTGTACAGACATTTTATGATCTCTATATGACAAAAATGATAAATGATACAATATGTTTATGTTTATGGATACTCTAACACCTTTTACTTCTGTCTTGCAATTAGGCTTTGGACATGTATTAATAGTTATACAGATTCAGAAGTTAGAGACCAAACTGGTTAAGAGTTTTCTCTGAATAGCAGTAATCCAAGTGTCACTATAGGACTGGAGATGCTTACGACTTAATGAAGAACATTCATTGCTTTGCTCGGTCAGTGCTGTGCTGACTTGCTGAGGTCACAGGTTAAGCCAGCAGCACCTTCAGTATGTGGGCACACCAATTCCTGCTCTCTCAGCACCTCAGCAATTTTTGAAGGGAAAAAATTACAAATGTATATATATACATATGTGCAAATACTTATTTTGGGAGAAGAGAGGGCGATTATGGTTCACACATTGTGTATGTATGTGGCAGTGGAGGCTTCCAGCTCCAGTCTCTCCAGACTGAGTTGGGTCAAGTGTGGCCCAACACCACAGTTAGTGTATAACAAGAACTGGGTTTAAGCATATGCTTAACATCAAGCATGCCTAGTCTAAATCAGTTCAATGTGTGTTGGTCCTTTGATACATTACAGTCCTCGTGTTCACATGTGCGTAAGGGGTTCTCAACTCCTACTGCAGCATAAATTCACCCAGTTTTTCTCACCGTGGACATACTGTTCTGCATAATGTCAGCAAGAAAGGCAAAAGGTAAGGCAAATGGCTGGGAATGCAGAGCTGTGAAGTTGTTCAGGAGTTTATGTGGTAGTTACATGAATTGCACCTGGACATTTGCTGACAGCAGAAGAGACAGTGAACCCCCAGTGCAAAGGGAAATGTATACTTTTCTGTGAAGATATTAATTTTCAACCATCACAAAAATGCATTGTCCTTTATTACAGGGGTTGAAGAGTTCATTTTGAAAATAAACAGCATAGGTTGATCCATGTCACAGTTGAGTTAAGCTTCCATTTTCTTATGGGCTACACCAGAATTTACAATGGAGTGGTCTCTTCTGAGATGTCTTGTGTGAGTTTGCTGTGGATGTGGTGAGGTGGTGAGGTAGATGGCATCATCCTACCTGGTGCTGGTGATACCAAAAGACATTGTCTTCTCTCTTAGAGAGGGAGAACTATGAAACCTCCCAAAGGGAAAGTGTGTTATTTGCATGGGAAAAGAAGGCATGGAAAAGATTTTTCTTTAACTCTGGCATAAAAGCAAGCTGATAAACAAATACGAAACCACACAGGCAATCAAAGAAAATTGATTGTAAATTGAACAGGATTTGCAGCAGGTTTCCAATACTGAAATGTCTTATAAAGATTAAAATGTATGAAGTAATTACAAGATATTATCCTATCAACATCTTTGCTTCTCCTAAGGGCATTGGCCTTTGCTGGGACGCTAGAAGAAGCAGAGATGTTATCTAACATTTCCCCACACATGTTCTCAGGAAGAATGCTTCTGCTATGCACAATTTCTGTAATTTTCAACGACTCTTTTGAATAAAATCCTTTATTTTTCACTTTGCTCTACTTTGTCTTTTGCTGAAAATTGACCACTAAACAAATGTCTTTTGTTTTGCTTTTCCTCAAAACACTATAAAATGTTGAGCAAGGTTTTAAGTGATTGCTAATACATCAGTTTACAGGGAAAAGGGCATTTTTGGTTGAGGATATATTAGTGATTAGCTTTATTGACTGTGACGGAGAATACCTGATATCCACTTAGAGCCCAGCCATCATGAAGCATTTCTGTGGGCACTCGATAGTGAAAACAAATAAACTGCTGCTAATGGCAGTCTGAAGTTCATTCCCAGCTAAGTGCTACTCTGGGCCAAGCTAAAATAACACCACAGTGTTAGCCAGAGCTCAGAAGGCTTGGTTTTCATGTCCTGCCATGGATTACTGCTAACTGCTGTTTGCTTTAGAAGTCACTCATTTCCCATTGCATGATAGCACTGTCCCCAGCTTTCATGCCTCTCTTTGTTGTTGTGTGACCCCTTGTACCTTTCCCACTTAATTTTATCTTTAAAATAGATACAGCACTTCTTCCCACTCAAGAGGCTAAAAATGATAGCAATGTGTGAGTCAGTGTATTGTTCCAGGATTGGAAAAAAAAAGCCAGGGACTGCTCTTGCTTCTCACTTCTGTCCGTCTCCATTTGGCAGCTGTTGCTCTTCTTTTTGTCTTTCTTCCTCCCACCTCTGTCCCATCACATTTCCACCTGACCCTCACACAGATATTGTGCCAGCTATGTTATCTCAAGTTTTTATTCATGTCTTTGTTTATACAGAAGCGTAACCGGTTATTTTAACACAGGACTGAGCATTAATTGATATTTGCACAGTTCTGAGCATGTTGATGTTACTCCCACCACGGGGTTGAGAGTTCAAAATGACTAAGAGCTCCTGGAACTTGCCAAAGGTAAAAGCATCGTAAAGAGGACAGTTGTTTTTTTTTTTAAATCAGAACCAAATTTGCTGACACGTGTCAAAACTGTATCCTGTGAGGAAGCGATCACAGGAGGTGCGTACTGGAATATGGGAAACTGGACGTTCAGGACACTATGCAGAACAAACTAGGAAATGTGTCCCTCAAACTGTTTCCTTGGCCAGGCACTCAAAACTGCTTGCACCTGCTTTGCTCCTGCCTGTGCAAGAGCATAATACCATACGGTCAGGGTAGATTTACTTAGATTTAAAAATACCGACTTTATAAAAGCCTATTTAAAAGCTCAAGTGGGAAATGTTGTGAAAAGTTTGTGTAAGTGAAAGGAGGCTACTCCACCATGTTCTGCTGAGTGGGACCAGGCCAGTTTGGCTGCTCTGGTCACCTTGAAGGGACGAGGGTCATCTGTTTCTGCAGTAGGACATCTGTATTCTGCCTCTCTGGTATATTCAGATATATTAAAGGACCTGTTGGAACATGTCCAGTGGAGGGCCACAAAGTTGATTAGAGGGATGGAGCACCTCTCCTATGAAGACAGGCTGAGAGAGCTGGGGCTGTTCAGCCTGGAGAAGAGAAGGTTCTGGGGAAACCTGATAGGAGCCTTCCAGTATCTGAAGGGAGCTTACAGGAGAGCTGGAGAGGGACTCTTTGTCAGGGAGTGTAGTGACAGGACAAGGGGTAATGGTTTTAAATTGGAAGAGGGAAGATTCAGATTAGACCTTAGGAAGAAATTCTTTCCTGTGAAGATGGTGAGACACAGGAACAGGTTGCCCAGAGAAGCTGTGGATGCCCCATCCCTGGAAGTGTTCAAGGCCAGGGTGGATGGGTCTTTGAGCAACCTGCTCTAGTGGGAGGTGTCCCTGCCCATGGCAGGGGGGTTGGAACTCAGTTATCTTTAAGGTCCCTTCCAACTCTAACCATTCTATGATTCTATGATCCAGCGGGCCACAAAGAGCAAAATAGTGACAACAGAAAAGCTGTTGTCACAGCTTGCTTTTGTTAGAACATGGACATCTGTGAACATAATTTAGAATCCCTGAAAATTTAATAAAATTACTGGGGGTATATAACAGCAAAGTAACATTCTGTATTTTTAAGTATCTACAACTCTGAAAAATATACTTAAATTTTAATTGATCAGAGCTATTTAAAAAACTAATTCCAATGACCTCCAAAATCACAGGTATCATAAAATTTTTGAAGGTGAAGAAGGTATCTGACCTTATGATATCTTTGGAGCCCTTTTTAATGGCTTAAAATAGAGATATGGGTAGAAATAGTTTTTCTGTTCTGATAAAAGTTTTGTCATTTTTAAAAATTTCATTGCCTGGTTCAATATCACAGGTCAACCAGTAAAAATGGTTTTGTGGATTTCTTCTCTAATGTAATGCAGTTAGTTAAATTTTAAAGCAAACACATGTTAAACACAAAACCAGGTGTGTTTTCATTGATAGTTATCGGAATGAAACATTTCAACAATGCCTTTGCTTTATTTTATTTGATAATTTACTTTCTCTGTTGAAAAGTTGTGTCAATTGAATTTTTACATGGAAAAAAGGTGTGAAAAACTTCCTCAATAATTTTAGTCTCCAGCTTACTGCTTTTACTGATTCTGGTGTAGTTTGCTCTTGTCTTTCTGTGGGATTAATAGATTAATAGCAAACCACAGCAACGTTTTTTTTTTTTCCCTAATACGAATGATGGTATTTGGGCATACCGCCATCTGTTTGTTGTATGGCAGAGGCAGCAAGAAAGAGATTTTTCTTAGCATAGAGACTTTTCTCAGCATAGATACTTTTCTCTACTCATTAAATAAGAGAAGTTCCGTGTTCAAATTTCAACTGGTCATATTGGGGCCAAATTTAGGAGACCCAGCAGTTTGCTTTTCAGGGCTGGTGCTTCCAGCTGCCTGTAACGTTTGCAATGTCAATCATCTGTCATAGCCAAGTAGGGCATTCACGAAGGATGATGGTTAAAATCCACCTGTGAAGACCACTGTGGAATAGCAAGTAATGTCATATCCTGCAGAGGAAATCACAGGAGTAGCAAAGGTAATGTGGAAACTTCTTCTTGATTGAGTTAATGTTCTCCTGCTCTAGTTTCCCACTTGTTGAGGTGAGTGCTGCGGAAGATGAATAGTCATGGCCAGCTGAGCCACAGGATTGAAATGGCATCTTGCAATCTCATGGCAAAACAAGCAACTGGACTGATTTAATATCCTAACAAATACCATAGAGGCACACTCCAACACTTGCTGCAGGTGTCTGCTCCTCATGTGTTGGAACCAAATCCTCCTCAATAAAAATTTAGATATAACCACCAGTGCTGTAATTGCTTGACATTTTGAAATTGTATTAGCAGCTGCTGGACATAAAAATCTCCTCAGTCTGTTAATATAATACAGTTTTTAAATTAAGTATGGTAAGTTACAGTTACTAAAATGCACATTCTTTTACCGTTAGTCTTGTGGCTCATTTTCCTCTGATTTCATTTTGAACAGTGTTGAAATGTTTTTCATTGTTACAGACTTTCTTATCACCTTGCTCCACTTATTCTAAACCCTCTTCTTTAATAAGTCATTCAAAAGTTTTTACTGTAAAATAGTTTTCAGCCAGTTTTCTATTTGATCAAGGCTTTCAAAACTGCAGCACCATGAAATGTCACTTTACTTTCTGGACTTTTATCAATACTACACAGACAGAACAGATACAGGTTTTTTAGCAACCAGAAGAAAACAATTAAATAAATCTCTCTTGCCGTGTCAGGGTTTTTCAAGTTTGCACTGATCTTGGTGTAAAATTTGAAATAAATATTTATAATAAAGTAAAATGCATTTTAAGCCAAAACTTTTTTGCCAGCTAAAGCACTAAATGAGGGAAAATAAGTTCCAACTGTTCTTTGAATGTTCACAAACTGTGCACAGTGATTAAATATGCTTTTCTATCTGTAGGCAATATTTACAATATTTCATCTTTTTAAAATACAACTCAGCATATTAAGTCTAGGGTTTTCAAAAGAAATTTCTGTATCCTCTGAATTCTTCTGGATGCTTGAATCCCTTAGGCTCAATTTAGAAATGTCATAATAAAATATTGGAGTTCAATTTTCTTTGCACATGATTAAAAGGATCTATATGCTAGATCCTCAGAGAAACCAGGAAAAAGACAATTTATATGGTTTTGCCAGTTTAAAGCAAAGAAATAAATTAGAATCCCTAAATTTTACTTTCTTCATGTCAGCTGCAGAGAAACCCAGTTTATTTTATTTACATTCCTTTCCTGACAACCCCTTGAAACTTTACATAGCTTTCAGGAAAACAAGATGAAGTGTCAGAGGTTTAAAATGTCTGTGGAAACACGGTGTCTGTGGTGCTTCTACAGAACTGGAGTGGTTTATGACCAGTTCAGTTAATTTCTTATAACATACTGGAGTTCAGGTAAGATAGCAGTAAATGTTTCAATAAGCTACACTAGAACGGGGAAGAAGCCTTAGAAATCCTTTCAAGTTGCAGCAAATTTTGTAAATGTTCATTTATAAAACTGGCTGAATCTCTGCTTTTCTAGGGTATAAGTACCCATTAATTTCAAGTAAGCTATGCAGAGTCCTCTAGCACCACCTCTGCATCCTCTGTACCCTCAGTCACCTCCTGATGCTGTACTCCACAGCATACAGCACGTGTCCCTTCCCTGAAACCCTCACCTTGTGGCTCACAGCAGATCCAGCGCAGATTCTACCTCCGTTCTGCCATCTGGGAGTGGTCCCCAGTGCCTTGAACTGTACTAAGTTTTAATTTGTAGATAGTTAATTGGAGTAGTTCAAAACAGAGCTAGTGGTGACTCAGCAGATACACACTGTGGAAGATAAAGGGCTCATAAATGCATCCTGACCTTTGGGTCCAGCAAGGACACTCTGTCTGGTCCAGGAGCAAATACCTCCACTGAAGCTAATGTTCCTATGAGGAACAAGATTGCCTTGATCAGTGTGTATTCTTAATATCTTACAAAGTTTTAAAATACCGTGATGAAAACAGCATAAAAACATTGATTTCTTAATAATGTTTTCTGATTCCAAATATTAAAGAGTCTAGAAAAGGGGATTAGGACCCAATTTTCACCATTTTGTAGAATAGAATCATAGAATGTTGGAGTTGGAAGGGACCTTAAAGATCGTCTAGTTCCAATGCCCTACAATGAGCAGGGACACCTCCCACTAGAGCAGGTTGCTCAAAGCCCCATCCACCCTGGCCTTGAACATTTCCAGGGATGGGACATCCGTAACTTCTCTAGGCAACCTGTTCCAGTGTCTCACCATCCTCACAGGAAATAATTTCTTCCTAATACCTAATCTAAATCTGCCCTATTTCAATGTAAAGCCATTACCCCTCCTTCTATTGTGATATTCCCTGATGAAGAGTCCCTCCCCATCTCTCCAATGCCTTTAGACATTGGAAGGCTGCTGAATAGGTCTTTGTCTTTCTTATGCTTGGGGCCCCCGAGCTGNTAGGAGGTCTCCCCAGAGCCTTCTCTTCTTCAGGGTGAAAAATCCCAACTCTCTCAACCTGCCCTCATAAGAGAGGTGCTCCATCATCTTTGTGACCCTCCTCTGGACCCACTTGAATAGGTCTTTGTCTTTCTTAAGCTTGGGGCCCCAGAGCTGCACGCAGCATTCCAGGTGGGGTCTCACCAGAGCAGAGTAGAGGGACAGAATCACCTTACTTGATGTGCTGGCCACACATCTTGTGAATGAGCAAGTGGACTTGCTCAACTGCAAAGTGAGGAACTGCTTGCCCTTATTTGTTTGACCTCATCAGTCACAAACAGTTTACAGTGCAATAGCTCAGCTTCATTGGAAGAAATTGAGAATTTCCCTTTCTCCTTGCTTTCTAATCTGACAAGCAGGCCAACACTTTGTGGTGCAGCAGATATGAGACTGAATCTCATCCAACCATGAAGATCTATCTTCTATGCCCCAAGTGACTTCTCTAATAACACTCAGGCTGTATATTAAAGATGGTCTTTAAGAACACTTCTGCAGTGGCTGTATTTTAAAAGAAAATTATTAGCTCTGTTGTCAGCCTTTGAAGATAGAATATAAGCACCTAAATCCACCAGAGGTTTCAAGTCTGTACCAAAGATCATTGCCAAGTCTCTGAGAGAAATCGGATTTCTGACACAGAGGTCTCAGCAGTATTTTCTATGGGATAACTTTAATATTGCCATTATTCTCAGCTGACGAACACTCTCTAGGGAACTTGCAAGTGCAATCCAGACTGAAGTTCTCATTGGTGGGGCTGGGCAACTTCAAGTTAAGTCTGACATTGCTGAGTGTCATAATATTGCTTCCTATTTTGGGCTGTAGAATTTTATTTTGAAGTAGTAACTAGGATTTTTTTTTTCCTTCTGTCAACATCTTTCTGAAAGGATCTAATAAACCTGCTAATCAGATGATTAAGTTTTGCATGTGGATTGCTGGTTTCCTTCTTTAGAACTGTCTATGTGTCACTTTAATTAAAGCCCAGCAGATTTTTAAATTGGTAGAATGAAAAACCAGCAGGATTTTCAGTCTTTATACTTTGCAGGACCTTTTCCAGCTCAGAGTGCTTTCCTTCTGAATCACTTAACCAGTAAGAAGTCATACAGATTTATCCTTTTTTCCTTTGAAGGAAGTGTGGTGGTTCAGAGCGGTGCTGCTGGTTGCTCACCGCCGAACATAAGCTTGCAGAATCCAATGCCTTTTTTATTAACAGCAGATGTCAAGTAGTCCTATCAAAATGCCAGCATTTATTTGATAGCAGTGATAATTTTGATACCATATCTATGTTGAATAAATTCTCTGGCTTTTTATTAAACATCCAGAAGAGTTATTTGCATGTTGGACAGATACGCTAATTCCTTTCTTTATTTTTTTTTGGAGGGTGTGATTTCCTGAGAATGAATGATTACGGTTTGACAGGTACTCTGAAATACCAGTGGCAGATTTGTGCATATTTGAAATTAGAGGATAAAATAGCTAATATCTAATAGGAGTTGATGGGGAAGAGGAAAGCAAAAGACTTGGATAGAAAATGGTCTTTTTTTCTTGTATATGCTGCGTGGTATTATGGGATTGGCTGGCGTTGCAGAATCCCTGTGCTGTTGCAAATTAAAATGGTTTTGAAGTTGTTAAAGTCAACTATTTCGTATTCATCTTCTCTGTCAGAAAAAAAGCTTTTATGTGACAATAAGCTTACTGGGACATTATTAAATCATTTAATCCAGTTGTTTGATGAGTTCCATGCCCTGATCACTTATAACCATGAAAGATTATGTATACATCAGAGAAACAATTTTTTGATGAGTGTGTTTATTTTCCTTGTTGAGTTTATATTGCTGTTGTTTTGCTTCTACCTTCATTTCCACTTAATCCAATGAGCTAATTTGATTAATTTGCTTCTGCATAGAATGCCTTTCAGGAATATCTTTCAAGTTCTTCATAAATGCACTACATTCACTTTCCTCTCACTGATATATCCACAGCCTTTCTTCCCTCCTTTGCTCTGTGCCCCAAATACACTTTTTCACATGGATGGCTCTGTAAGTGGCTTTAATGGGATCATTCACATGCTTAAAGTGTGTCCCTGGTTTTAAATACCCGTTGAACAGCGATGTTGTTTTCATCTCGCTCTATCAGGTTTGATTCAGGTAATGATTTCTAACAAATTCTCTGGACATCTTGTACATCTGTACAGGACCTGTAAATTTAATACTACAGACTTGGAGACTATGTTTATAGGTCAATATAACTGTGAGCCAGGGAGCAGTCCCTTGCCCAAGGCCAAGTGGCACCGAGTGTCCCCTCATCCCCAGTGCTGAGGGCACGCTTCCCAGTAGCTGGCTTGCTCTGAGCAGAGCTCTTCAGAGCTGTTCATAACAAAGCCAGAGCTGCTGAGGAGGTGAAAAAAACTTGAGCACGGTGCTTTGGCCTCATCAATGGCCATCTTTTATTTAGCAGTGTTGATGCTGAGCTTCACTTCACTGCAAGTTGTCCCTTGAGTTAGCTGTGCTGCCACTGAGGGTGGACTTTGCCTGATTCACAAGGCTGGCTCATCCTTCTCTGATCAGAAAGCAAAGGGACAGGCTGCACAGGGAGGCTTCTTGGAAGTCTTTGCTCACGTAGGTGAATATGGGATGGCCCCGCTGAGACACAGGCTGCTGAGAAATAGACCCAGGATCTAATAAATTCCTGGTTTCTGCCTGCTGGCTTACATACTTCAGCAAATAACACATGGTTATATCAGCAGAGCATATTTGTCTTTGGTTTCTGTTTGACACTTCCAGTTGCAAAATTGCTACAGCTGGAGTTGTAAGCAAATGATTTCTTTATTATTCATAGCAGCAGGTGCTGCAACAGCCTTTTGGCTAGAGTTGTACTCTCTCTTGGTCCATGGTTTCTATATATTTGATTAGATGGTGCCATGCTGCTACCATGCGATGCTAGTCCTCCAATAAATGTGTTTTGTTATACAATCAGTTATATAGTGCATTATCATTATTATTTCCATAAATCACTTTAGTTGGCAGCTTTCTGTTGCTGCTTGGGATTGCTCCAGCAACAATTTGCATCCTTTTCGTATGGCATCCTAAAAAGATTTTGGAAGTTAACATAGCCTGGATTTGATTTCATAATAGCTGGTGTCCTTCTGGCTGTGCTAGAACACAGAAACCAGCTATCCAAGCAGGATTGACATATTTATTTTGATTCACATATCGTTTATGTATTCTTCAAGAAGTGCTTAACCCAGGTTTCAGTATGACACTTGAGGCACTCGCCTCCAGTGTGCTTATGCCGGCATCATGATGCTAAAAATCAGGTGCCTGTCCCCAGCAGAGTGATTGAGAACAACGCAGCTCACTGCACCATGGAGGGACAGAATTATGTTTCTCATGCAGAAAGGCAGTCCAAAAACCTGGCACACTGATGTGGGATCTGCCTGTCCCTTGCTAATCAGCACAGCGTGTCTGAATTTTCCATTTCTCTGTGGAAGTGAGATGCTTTTGCTAAAGCCCTCTCCTGAGGCCTCAGCACTGATTCTTTTTAAGTGATGCTGCTGGAGAAATTTTGGCTTAGTGCTGGAGTTCTGCTTCTTACTCTTTGCAGAATGGGCCAATGAATAAAGACTTGGTAAATAAGTTGAATTTGCTCTTCAGCCAGATGACTGTGATTCTTCACAGGATCACAAAATCACAGAGTTTCAGAATGGTTGGGGTCAGAAGGGACCTGCGGAGATCAGCTAGTCCAACCCCCCTTGCCAAAGCAGGTTCACGCAGGGCAGGCTGGACAGGAACACATCTAGGTGGATTTTTAATATCTCCAGAGGAAGAGACTCCAGAACCTTGCTGGGCAGCCTGTTCCAGTGCTCTGCCACCCTCCAAATAAAGTTTATCCTCATGTCAAGATTTCCTGTATTCCAGTTTGTGCCTGTTGCCTCTTGTTCTGTCACTGGCACCACTGAAAGGAGACTGGACCCATCCTTTTGACACCCACCCTTTAGATATTTATAAGCATTCATGAAGTCCCCTCTCAGTTTTCTCTTCTCCAGTCTAAACAGACCCAGGTCTCTCAGCCTTTCCTCATAAGAGAGGTGCTCCAGTCCCTTGCTTATCTTCCCTTGTAGCCCTCTGCCAGGCTGTCTCTAATAGTTCATTATCTTTATTGAACCGGGGGGCCCAGAACTGAACACAGCACTCCAGATGTGACCTCACCAGGGCAGACTAGAGGGGGAGGATGACCTTCCTCAATCTGCTGGCCATGCTCTTTTTAATGCACCCCAAGAGACCATTGACTTCTTGGCCAAAATCAAAAGCACGGTCTCCCTTTCTAGGCTGTAGAAGACCTAGAAGGAGGGGAATCTCTAAGAGCAAGGAGAGAAGAGGTCTAGCATGAGGGTCCATGCGGGTACTGCAGGCCCACCAGGACACTGGTGGATTGTCATGGGGAAGGGGCTCAGCTCCTGTCTCTGGACATTTCACCATCACTGAACTAAAAATCAAAGGGGAGCCTGGATGAAATCTAAACAAATCAATTCAGTCCAGGAAAGCATACAGCAATGTGTGGGAGACAGAGGAGGCCTAAACTTGGAACTAAGCTCCAAATTGTCCATAAAAAAACCTGATTTGGATTCAGCCACTTGTTATTTTCCCATCTAGAAGCGACCACCTTAGTTGGTCCCGGCTGGCTAAAGAAAGACCTTCAGTCTCAGTAAGAGTCTTTCTTACAATGAAATTGCTTTGCAGAAGGGAAAACAAGTCTAATATAGCTGTGCTTTTTTCTATTATTGAAAGATGCTTAACCAGTTCAGTTCTGTGCTTAGAGGAGGAATCTTCCAACACCTCAGTAAAATTCTTCACTAAATAAAAGGTAAATAAAACCCATGTTTTTATAGACAGATTCCTATCAAGGCTGCAGAGGCTATATTTACTAAAGAGATAATGAAGCACTTGGTGCATGTGACAGAAAGGTGCAGATGGTTGTCCGTATGGGGACATGGAGATAACACGAGCAGGGAGCGTATCACTGCAAGGTACAGGAGTGGCTGCCTTTTCAGCTGGCAGCGGGCTGGGCATTTCCTGCCTGTGAGTTCACTGGTATCTAGAAGAATCAGTTCAGCCTTCTGTTTAATTAAAAAAGTAATTAGGTACAGTGTCACCCATTATACTAGTTCCATTTACAGGCTGCAATGTTCAGATAGTTGATGGATTTATCATATGAAAGGAGAATGAGTGATATGCATTTAATCACTGATTTGGGCATTGCAAGCTATTAAAAAGTAAAGTAATGGGCCAAGAGGTGTCCAACATGGCATTAATGGTACCACTTGCAGTTATCATGACAGACCCAAAGCAGGGAGATGAAAAATACAAAGAATTCAACACACCAAGTCAGTTTGGCCAAGTCCCTCAGGCAGAGGGACTCTCTCCTGGTCACAGATGAACAAGGACCATCACTCTGCTTCTCTAAGCCCTAGCAGACTGTGTCCCCTGTTTTCCACCTGTTGGTACAGCTGCCCACATGTGCCTCGCCAGCAGCCTGCGTGCTGCCTCCATGAGTCCCACCAACGTTGTGAGACACTTCCAGGCATGTCCCAGTCTGCTGGACTGCATGTATCGTTGCAGCACATACCCTGCTTGTGCCAGAGACTGCTCCTAAGCTCACTCCTTGGAAGGCAAATGAACCTTGGAAGGCACCAGGTTGTCCTTAGCAAGCAAAACTAGATATTCCCCATGATTTGTATTGATGAGCTCTGGATTTTATGCCCTGTTTAAGGTGGTGATGATGTTTAAGAATTCCTGAAATGTGGAATTTATTTGAAAGAAAAAGAATATATAATTATTAAACAAAAATTAATTTATTTCTTACAGGTGCTGTTTCAGAAGCTGTGTAAAGAAAAAGCAGGTAAGACGCTACTTCGCTTCTTGAAGGTTTCTTGGTGGCTTGTGTAGATATGAACACCTTGATGGAGGACCCACCAGAATCTCTACCGGTCTCAGTTACTGTTATTTCGTGTAGTTACTACAATTGCATCCGTGTTGCTGTTCGTGACTTAGTGGTGTAAGATTTAGGTGGTTCTTAGGAAGGCTGATAATTCAGCAACTTTTGACTTACACCTTGCAAGGTGAGTTCTGAAATAACAAGGATAAAGCTGAGTATTTGTTATTGGTGTGAGAGTGGCGCTGGTGGGCATAGGACAAGTCAAGGTGAGGTGTACCTGAGTGCTTTTTCTGCCTCAGTCCTCACACCACAGCCAAATCTGGTGCAGAGGCTCATTACACAGGCACATTTACCAAAAAATGTAAAACCTACCCAGGCCTTGTCCCCAGTGGCAGAGTCTCAGTGCCCAAATCACTCCTTAGCATGAGCTCAGTAGACAGTTAATGCAATTGTCAATATTAACAGCATTGGTGTGTTTGATTGCTCTGGGGCGGTTATTTAGTTACAGCTGATGTGCTGCAAGGGACCAAGATCAGAACAGTAAGCGGAGTTAAAGGGATGGATATGCTGAACCCCAGCAGCATTAGTGTGCCAGGAGCTAAGGAAAGGTTTAGTTAGGCAGATGTACAGGCAGAGATCCTGATTCAGCAAGATACTTAACACGCAATTAAACCCGCATTTGACAAAACTAATTCATTGCAACAGGGACTAGCAACTGCTTGGATGATTTGCTTAATTGAGGGTAAACGTCCTTATTAAATTGTAATGAAGCACAATTAAGAAATACAGAGAAAAGAAACTGCTTCCCAGAATGTGGGTTACTGGAACTTAATAACAGCCCCACAGTTTTGCAGAAAGAAATATCCCCAAAGCCTTAAGTGAATCCTCATTCCCACAAAAGCTTTTGCCAGATAGAAATATTTCAGTCATAAAACAACTGACCTCTGGAGTCACCCATTTACCACTGCTTTTTCTGTTTCATTAGTCAATATGTATGCAGTGTGTGTCAATTAAAATGAAAGCAATTGGACATTGTTGTTGTAATTATCCCCCTGTCCCTAGATGACTTAGCATCATTTTTTTGGCCTGAAGGACTAGTTTAAGCCAGTTTGCTAACTCAGTGATTTCTTCCTGCTCCAAGTAGCATCTGTCTCTGCGCTAAATTGCATTCTCAGTTCTTTCCAAGGGCCACCTTAGCACTGTTAGAAACAGATGAATGAAGCCTTTTGCAGCCAGTGTCACTGATTCAATGGCTCTGCTGGCAAATGTGCTGACTTAGCAAAATGCCAGCAGCCCTGGCCTTGAAAACTCAGGTCTCCATTGGCAATTTCGCCCTCATGTACTTAACATCAGGTCAAAATAACGTGAAGGCTGTTGAGCACAGTATAGTATTTTCATTCAAGTGCTCTGCACTTTAACTTTTTCTGCTTTATGAATTGTATGTGTATTTATTCCATGATGGTATTTGTCAATGAAACATGCCTGTGCTTTTCCAAAGCTAAAGAAATCCCATCGATTTTGAGACTGATTTAGCAATTGTTTTTATTGTTTTCATTGCCTGGATCAAAACCTCTCTGTGACACTGGAGGCTTGCTATAGAAAAAAAAGGAAAACACATCAAGGACACATAAATTTTAAATACAAGTGATTACTATAAATTTTCCATTTTTTACTATGATTAACTTTTGAATTTTTTTATGATAACTTTAATTCTGTCAATAAAAGAGATAAAGTTCAGTGCCTATCTTTACAGTAGAGTATCATAGTTAAAAATTTCATAACTGCAGGTACGAAAGAAGAATGGAAGGTCATTTTCTCACAGTTTGGTTGCTGAGGTGGAACTTTAATCATGGAAATCTAGCATATGATAGTGGTGGCAAGATATTTATCATTAAAATGATTCTGGCAGAAAATGCCCATTTCTTCAAACAGAACCATTTTACAGGAAGAGGTTAGCGTTCATTAATTTTTAGTTCACATCTTTTCTGTGAAATGTGTTGTATCTTGACCCGAGATATTCGAACAGTTTTCAAAGCGAGAAGTTTTGATTTTAATTTGGCTTTGAAGTTTGTTATGTTAAAGCATTAAGGAAAAAAAAAAAGAGAAAACATGATTTAAATTAAAAAAATTGGTCATATCTATGTCTTGGAGTGAGGGACAGGGTTCCTTCTAGATTTGCAGTTCCTGAATATTTCTGATATTGTCTCTGCTTTCTGGATAAGAAGGTTTTCTCAGTTTTGGAATTCTCATCTAAGAAGAAGCCCCAGCCTGCCCATAGTGGTCACATACAGAACAACATTCTTCTGCTCAAGTTAATTTTCTGCATCACCTTCCTTTTATGTTATCACTTCTTTTTCTTTCTCATTCTCTTTTGTTATTTCCCTTTCTTCTCCTGACCTCTTTCTCATGTAGGTGTGGAGAAAGCTCACTCAAACTAGAGCTCTCAAGGCCCCCAGGGGTCATTTCCCTGGGCAGTGGTGGGTCATAGTGGGACAGCAGCCTGCTGTCCCCACCATACACCATCAACCGTTCTGGATGGAGACAGCCTCTCTAATCCCATCCCAGCAGGAGCTGGGGATGCAGCCCAGAGCTGATGCTGCCAGGGACAGGGACTCCTGCAGCCCTTTCCCAGGGCTGTGCTGTCCTTGGCTTCTAGTCGTACTCCATACAAGCAGTATTTCTGTGTGAGAGGGAAAATAACCCTGCCCTTTAGACTGCTGGCTTGCATTTTTTTGATTTTTAAAAAAGAAAATAAATGCATTATTTTAGGACTTTCATTCCCTGGATTTACAGTAAGCACCTTGCAATACGTTAAGCAGAATACCTGAAATGTGTCCTAAGGAAAGCTGCAGCTGCACAGACTGCTCAGCCACCCCAGGGGAACCAGCATTGCTGACAGGGTTGCCAGGCCTAGTGCTGTTATTTCCAGAAGTAATAACACTGGTACTGGTGCACACACTGGAAACAATTACATTCTGAACATTAAAAACAAAAAGTGCATTAGAAAAAAATACTAAATTGTGGTACGATGTGACTTTAGAGGTATGAATTCATTCTGCTTTCTGATTTCTTTAGTAGCAGCAGGGTGAAGCATGGGCTGGTGGCTGTCTGGGTACCAGGGGCACACACTGGAGCTGGGATAGACACAGCTCCATGATGGCCTGGCAGGGCCCTGGGGCTGGGAAGAGGCCAAAGATGGGATGGGATGTCAATCTGCAGGTTGGGTCATGTGGCTGGACAGGACTGCAGCAGAGCTGGAGAACAGCACTGCTGCACCATCATGGGGCTGGGATGGACAACCCTGAATTGGGCTGAAATGAGGTTCCACAAAGACTTGGAAATGTATGTATTTATATGTTTATATAGTCGCACACTGCTAAGCAAATGCAGGAGTTAGCTTTAGGTTGCAAACATGGTGGTGTCAGCCACAAACTTTTGGATGTAGTTAGCAAAGATCACAGGACAGTTGCAAGAGAGAGTAAGCATTTTGAAGTGGAAAAGTTGCTTTTCACATGAACAGGCTTGCCCTTGGTCTGTAGGTTAGCAAGTTGTCTATGGACTCAGTGTAGAAGCAGTAAACAGAGACAACTCACGCGTGTACTCTTTGTATGTGACAGCATGAATAAGTTTTATGAATATGTAAAAAACATCCTATTCTGAGACTTTACCAAGATCTGTGAAAGTGCCAGCTTCATCCACTGAGCCCTACTTTCTCTCAGAATGAACATGGTGATCCTGGTGGTAACTGTGGTTCCTACCATTAAATTACATTCCTGCTGTCGTTGAGTCCCATCTCCATGCAATAGACCACTCTGTTCAAGTCATCAATGCTTTGCTTTTCTTTTCATATGGTCGGATACATATCACCAAACCTATCTCTGTTCTGGATTTGTAACCCCGGAGGTCCTCAATGCCTTCCGTGGTACCACACAGAGCACCTTGGTGAGCTCCTCCGCTTACCACCAGGTTGCTGTGGAGTTTTTAGATAACCTGTAATAGTCACTATTAAAACCTGGCTAACTGACGTTATGCATCCTTACTATCTCCTAGTATATCTCTCAGTAAAAATCATTCCATCCAGTCCAAGCATTTCAGCTGCCTAATATATTTTAAAGTTATCACCACATAGCTCAAGATAACTAACGTGGAGCTCACTTCATCATGGGTAGGGAAAATGAGCTTTTACTTTGCTGACAAAAATTTGAAGTCAGATTAAAAGCTGACACATCCTCTATTTTAGTAGTGTGTATGAAACACTAAATATAGCAGCGTGCTGGTGTATTTGCTGATGCATGGTAATGTAGTCTGTAGCAGAACAGCAATGGGCTGGCAAGGAAGATGGTGCACTGCAGTAATACGATAAAATCCTTATGTGACCTTGGGCCATTTCAGAAGTTCTCTGTGGATAATTGTGCATCCTTGACTGATATTTTGCAAAATTAAAGTAGAGGCAGTTGTGGTCCCACAACTGTAACAAATAGCCTGATCCTGCAATATTTGTCCAGGCATAATGATAATTGACTTCAAGGAGAGGTCTCCATAGTTTAAGACACCAGAACTGTGCTATACAGCAGCAGTTTATGAACAACTGCCAACAAAGGGCCTGATTCTGGGAACAGAGGGGGAACCACAACTCCATCTGGCCTTTGTTAGAAACTGCAAGCATTTAATTCACCGCAAAATCAAACCTGTGTACAGTAGTTTTCACTGATTGTGTATTTTTGCGTTTCCTTCGTCATATAACATTTTATGCTTACATTTATATTTTACCTTTGCTGCAGTCCCCAGGCAGGAGTTACAGGTTGGTGGCACTGTGAACAGGGAAATGGATGTGGCTCACTGCACCATAAGCTGTTCTGGGATTTTCCTCTTGCTTGCAGGGAGATGAAGGGGATCTCTTTCAGCCTTTCACTTGCCTGCAAATATGCTGGAGGTGGAGCTGAAACCATGGCCATAAGGTCCCTTGTCCCATCCTCAGCACAGGAGAGCAGCAGCTGGGTTAGATGTTCTGCAGTCCCTCCCAAGACCTACATAGTATTCATGTCTCGTGCTGTCATTACTCCAGCTACAAGAGTTTACCCAAGATGAAACCTGACCTTAAATAACTGGGGAAAAGAAAACATCCTCATCCAGTGATCCCATGCATTTACTAGAAAGCAGAGTGGGGTCACTTTGACATGTTTCCAACACGAAGTGGAGATGCTTACTTTGGACTGAAAAATGAACAGGCTGTTTTCCTCAGCATTGATGTGGTGAAAGTAAACTAGTGAATAAACCCAGCTGTTAGGTGGCCGTGGCCTGTTAACCAGTTAAGCTCTGTACTGCTCAAAATTAGGGGTAGATAGACTTGGTGCTTGCCCTGCACTCAGTGCATCAGGGAGTCCTTTCATTTGGCTTCTGTTCTAACTTCTGTGCAGTGCCAGTTTGGCTCCCAAAATTAGGCAGTGAGATTGCTTCTTCCTGCCTGTATTTTCCTTTCATAATCAAAAATGATAGGACAAGCCCCTTCTTTGTTCTTCTGAAAAGGCAAATCTTTGCTACTCAGCTCCTACTGATGTAGTGGAGCAGCTGAGGGCAAACTGCTCTCAAAAGCAAGAGGAAAATGAGAACCCCTACTATTTATATCTCAGGATATTGCTGTTTCAAAAAAAACCACCAACAATCAAAACCAAAAAAAACAGTCAGCAAAACAAGTCTGGATTAAAAACATATATGTTTACTTGTTTAGTATGTGACTATGTCAATTATAAACAAAAGCTTGATCTATTAAGGAATATTCTTATTTTTATAAAAGAAACTTCCGAACCAATGAAGCAGTAACGTATAAAGACACTTCATACATTTACTAATACTCAATGTCATTCCAGATATTTTCCTCCATTTCCCTGCTCCATAGTTCTTTCTGTAACTTTGCTTTTCAGTCAACATTGTTAGTAGGAAAAAAATACTGAAAAAAACCCACAGAGCACGTAAGTGTTAATAAATAATATCTAGTCAATAATTGTATAAAATATAGGTGATTTTAGATGAAAGTATTATACATATTTTTCATAACTCATTTTTGTTTACAACATGGACTCCTAAGGAGAGCCAGACACTAAAGAGCTGATAGATGAGCTTGGGTTTGTAACCACTCTTGAGATGTGACAAGAACCTTGCAGCAAATGATGATCTAATGCGGATTGATAAATTGCTCTGAAGTTTTGTTGGAATTAGGGATGTTGGTTTCCAGGAACTAAGGTCAGACATGGAGCTATAGAATTTTCGAGTCATTTTCAGCTCCAAGGCATCTGAGCAACCAACTTTCTTTAAACTGTGGTTTT
Source organism: Thinocorus orbignyianus (assembly GCA_013400375.1). Lineage (NCBI taxonomy): Eukaryota > Metazoa > Chordata > Aves > Ciconiiformes > Thinocoridae > Thinocorus > Thinocorus orbignyianus. Next base: position 219,071 of record VXBW01001215.1, read on the forward strand.
CCAAGTTTGAAAATGCCTGGAAAATTTTCACTGCATAATAAAAATATCTAGTCTACCTGTTTTCTGTTTCAATTAGACTTTTCACTCAGACCTCTCTCATAGCCACAATGCAAGCTATGTCCGTGTATTTTATTTCCTGGGAAAGGCATAACTTAAAAAGTTTGAAGGTTACACATTTTAAACTACACAAGCAGCAAAATAAATCTTTAGTGTGTTATAGTGCTAACTAAGCATTACAACTCTAAGAGGGACACACACAGGAGGATTAGCTATACACATTGTAGGAGCCTTTTGTTTTCACAGAAAGCATTTCTAATGGGTAGCAATTCCAGCAATTTTCATGTTACCCGTTAGAAAACATTTATCTCATGTAACAGTTCTCTAGGTTCAGGTTTTGCTCATTAACTATTTAGAATCAGTTCCTAAGGATTAACTTCTGTTTTGTGCTGTATCAGTGACACATGGTTCCTCTCTGAAAGGCCCAGGACACAAGATAGATTCTGTGCTGTTTCTTTGTTTTTCAGTCAGGCAGGCAAACACAGAGGAATGCTTCTGGCTGGAACATATGCTTAATGTAAGTTACTTGGGGCAATAAAGCTATTGAAGGAAGCAGCCAGCTTCTGACCTTTTGCAACATAGGACCTTTTGTGGGATCTTAGACCATGCCACTGTTTCATGCTATTGAGCAACCTGCCGTGGTGCAAGCTCTGCTCAGAGGAGACAGCCACGGCACAAAAAGATGTGGCATTCTGTGTAGCTGGGACTGGCTCTGATCGGCGACACCAGTTTCCACTTCCAGGAGCACCAGAGTGATGAAACCCTTTGCCGTTGGTTGTGTGAGAATTGAATGCAAGATCTCTAGGCATGAGCCTCAAGACCTTACATTTGAGTAACAGCCACAATAACTTGAAGGAAGTAATCACGGCATAAGCCTCTCCCTAAATATAATGGGACCACTAGAGGAGGACAAAGAGCTGTGTAGTGTTAACGTCAACTACAGGGGCACCTTCCTGAGAAACAGGAGAGTTGCTTTAGCAAGCTTTTCAACTGAAAACCATACAGTCTCTGCCCTTCCTGTTCCCTGTATTAGATTCCATCCAGGCCAGCAAGTTGCTGCGACAGAAATGCACATAGAGATGCTGGTATTTATTTGAGTGCTCAGCTCAAGGAAAAAACGAATTAGTAATTTCCATCATGCTGTCAAGCCACAGCTGAAGTGCAGCAGTAGGAGGAGGCCGGAGCTGCATATGAAAGTAGAAGATGTGCCAAAGCCACCCCATGTATAATTCTGTTGCATATAATGGAATTTGTCCGTTGTGATTTTGGCTCTGTGTCTTTCTGAAGGCAGGGCAATAAGAAAGGCAAGTTCAAGAAAACAGATGGTCAAGAAGTTGCTTTATATGTGGGTATTATTAAGGGGGTCGGAAATTGCTTTTCCAGCCTCGGTGAAGTGTTTGCTTTTGACATGGGGTCTGAGAAGGTAATGGCTTTAGGTTTTAATTTTAAATTTGTTTATATTAGGTGCATACCTAGCCTGGAATATTTCTTGGGTCGCAAAGACTCTGTTAAATAAGGCTAGTATGTATGTCAGGAAAATTTGTTTTAATGCAAAAGGACAAATTTTTCCCTTGTGTAATTCTTGTGAAAACTAATGGTTTTACATCAGAGTTGACTTAAGAACCGATTCAGTGGTAGTTTAAAATTAAGCAATATGATGAAATAGTCAAGAAGTTGCTCAGCACACTCCGTGCTAGGCACAGCTCTGCCTGATTGCCATGCAGGTTTTCAGTATTAGTTGTAAATTTATTAATAGGCTGTGCCATGTACAATGTCTGAAATTTGATTTGGATGACTTCTACATGGAAGTGAAAAGGGAACAATTGAATTTACTTTTAAGCAAAGTTGATTAAAAATTTATTTATTCCATGAACAACAACTGATAATATTTTTTAAATTATTTCAACAGTTACAGTTGTCACTGTATACTACTTAGTAGTAACTGCCATTTTCTCTAATTCTTAGCTTGCCAGAGGTGTAAGTACTTCTCCTGATTTTAAATTCAGTCCTTATTGCAGTATATGATTACATATCATATGTAATTAACAATAAAATGGCACTTGTTAGTGAGAAAAGCTTGTTCTTAAAAGTCGGGAAAACACCCATCTGTAAGTGTCAATGAAGTTACTAGATTGGTTGAATGGTTTTCAAGTCCATAATTATAAATTCATTTATAAATTGCTTTAATTCTGAGAAGTAAACTGATACTAACATAGAATCTTGTGGGTTTACCCTGCAGAATATTAAGGATTCCTCCTTTGTAGAACCTAGTTCTATGCAAATTGCAGTCACTTGTAACTTGGTGGGGGTAGGATTAGTCTCTTAGTGATGCATTTATAGATGTATAGAAAATTATTTGTAACTGTAAAGAAAAAAAAAAAAACAAACACCTTCCACTTTTTACAGCATTTCAGAATCAAAAAATCCTCTAAGTAGCTGAGGAAATGGGAAGCTCAAGAACATTATATTTCATAAAATGGATATAGGTTTTTTTTTTAACAGTCTTAAAACTGCAACTTACTTGGATTGATAATTAAGTAATTTGTTATTTTAAAGTGTTTGTAGTGAGATAGTGATGGTGGGCCTCAAGCCTGGAATAACGCTCTTTTGAGTGCCATGCAGGCAGAATGAGAGTCCTTCCCTCAGAAATCTTACAGCCTTATATTATCATCAGTGTTCTTCATACAAAAAGATGACTTAAAACAGTTACATTTGTTTCTATTTCATCATTCAAATAATTTGTCAAGAGCTTATTTTCATGCATGAGCTGATTGATACCCAAGATACAGTCCCCACCCTGCCCAGGTGCTCTGTGCTGTGTCTTTTGTCCATGCAGAGCTCAGCACCAGGAGGAGCTTATGGAGAGCCTCTATATCTGCTTGTGCAGCCCAGGGCGTGTTTCTGTCTCAGGCAACAGCAGGTCAAGGCTTCCTAGCACAGAAAAATCAGAGAATGAGTGACTAAGGGCCCCCAGGTGTTGGTGGTCCATTCCTGCCAAAGACAGAAGGTTCTGGGGTGCAGAAATAGGAGGAAGAGACTCAGAGAATTGTTTCTACTATATCTGCTTCCCCAAGCAGTGGAATATGGAAGGGAATGTTTGCAATACCCCATGGCTGACTGGTCTTCCTTGCAGCCTTTCCTAGTAGTTGCCTTACTATCTTTGCTAGGCTTCCATTGAGAAAAGCTAATAGTTTGGATTTCCAGGGTCTTTTAGTAGACAAAGGAGGCACAAAGCCATAGGTACTCTGGCATCACTAGCAGACTGCGGATGTTGGCATCTGTTCAATACATAAGACATAAAGTTATCCCTTCTTTTCACACTCTTCCTTTTCTTGTCTTTCACTGTTATTGAAATCTTCAATTTATAGTTTTCTGGACTTTAATTTGGTAGCAAAAACATAAGGTGAGTTTGCAAAGTTAAACTAAACTCCTGCTATATCTTTTCACCTATTTATAAGACAGACAGAACGGATGCAGTACACTCAATGACTGGATAGGGCACTGGAGAACTCAAAATATTCAGTAACTTCATTTAAAATGCACCTTTTAATTTATTACTTTTGTTACTGTGCTTTTCCTCTATGGCCCCAGAGCCTTGGATTTTTTTTAAGCATAACAACAACCATATAGGGATGATAATCCAAAGTATTGAGTTACACATAGGTAAGTAACAGCATATCCAGGAATATGTGGGAGTGTCTCTAATTTGCTGTGATGTGTATATGGAACATTGACGTAAGAATAGTAAATTGTGCTACCTTAGGTCTTGATAGAACTTGTGTCTTATGATCACAGGGGAGGAAATACCTTTAATCTTCAAGTATTCATTTCCAGTGAGTACACTTAATTCTTACACAACACAGTTTGGATGGGCACACAGAATTCCTTTCCAATTGTTTTTATTCCCTTGGGTTTGATCCTTCTCTTACCGAAGTCTGTGGCAAAGTGTCCTTGACAATGTCAACAGAGGCCAAGTGGGGTGATGAAGTACTGGAGTTCTGTTGCGTAGGGCTGCTGGGTTGTCAAGTATGCATTGCTGTGCTGTGGAAACCACACAGTCACCTCTGTCTACAGTGTTGGGCTTATTTCATCATTATCCTTTTAGAAGTTACAGAAAAGCAGCTCCTTTTTTTTGGCAGGAAACACTCCCCCACACTCACTTTAGACTCTTTTCTTCTTTTTGCCGCCTCTCCTGTGGGCAAAAACTTTGTCAAGAAAGCACGTTTGTTTGGGCCAGGAACAGAGACCACTGATACTCAGCTAGTTATTTTGATTGCCTGGCTAGTAGGGGCTGGGGGAACAGATAATGTCAAGATTTCCTCTGCATTCCAGATCTGCTTTCCTCCTACAGTTAGCAAGGCAGCGAGTGTGACTTTTCCCACTCAGCTTTTCCCACAGTCAGTAAGACTTATCTGACAACAGAGTTAGTGTCAACTGTCCAAAACTAACTAGGAGATATCTTCCTTTCACCACTCCTGTGCTGTTATTTCTTATCAACATCACTCTCTCCAGCTTAAATGACTGGTTAATTTACAGACATACTGGGACAAATTCACTTCTGTTGCAGGTCCACTGAGTTCAGTGAAGTTACGCTGGGAATGAGTTTGTCCATAGGTGTCTGAAAAGCACAAGTGGTAGGAATGTGATACTAACAGAAGCAAGAGCAGCGCAACAGTCAAAACAAAAAGGAAGCCCTGAGCTTTGGCAGGATTCCCATTTCAGATTTCTGGAGTGTGATACAACAAGGTATTCATGTTTTACAGCTGGTGCTGCAAGAGAAAAGTTGTTATTCAACAGCAAAACAATTCCAGTGTCTCCACATCAAAAGGTAGCCCATGTTAAAAAAGAGCAAAAGGGGAAATAAGTCATAGGGTTTCAGAACACAAATTCTATCAAAAATCATGAGGATCTCTTAGAGACTTTAAAAAAGACTAGAGTGAACCCGAAACATACAAGCCTACAATGGTTCAATACTGAAATCCTAGTAAAATTCCACAGAAACAGGAAACTCAAGATGGAATCAACACCTCCAGCTTTACCTGCAGTCTAAGTTGGCTTTCTAATACCTCTTCTATCAATGGGGGAAGAGGCATTTTTAGACTATAACATCTTCAGCTGGATCAAGTCCTTTTCCACAAATCTACTTTAGGCAGCTGATTTGAAGTGGAATGAGTCACCCTCTGAGGGATATCCCTCTCCCTCCCAGCTTCCCATCTCCCTCAGTTCTCTTTTAACCATGGGTGCCTAAAATTCAAGGAATGGGAACCTTACACCTATTGCTTTTGAAATTATATTAGCATTTCTGATTCATAGATAAAATGAAAACCAAGCATTTTAAAGTTAACTCAGTTAATTCCGGTAACTCAGAAGTGCAAACAGCCAACACTGTATCCAGAGCACTTTGTTCATTGCTCCTGCACACTTCTCTTACAGTGGTCTTCCTTCCTTCCTTCCTTCATTTTCCTTCTGGCTCTCTTATTGCCTCCACCCCATACTTCTATGTTCACTAGAGCTTTGTTTCTCATGAAATGGGTGAACAGCTCCACAAGATCTCTAAAGCCAGGTACAATTCTCCCTCTCTACCCTTGCAATCAAAACAATTTTTTGCTTTTCCTTCTTCTGGTTAATGGACCTATCATGATCGATCATGAAATCACCCATGGGTTATGTCTCTTTGACTGGGTGAGCATTAGACAACTTTCTGGGTGGGTAGTAAGAATCAGGGTTTAAAAACTGAGGACCAAAAGCTGAATTTCCAGATTCCTGTTTATATTTTTAAATAAGTCACCTGATTTTCAGAAAGGATTTCAGAGGTGGCTGGTGAACGGTAACCACTTCTAAACATCAGACAGTGACTTATGGTATAAGACTAAGGGACATGGTTTTTAAAATCATTAATTTTTTGTGCCTGGCCAGAGTAATTCCAGACTTAATGTTTGGATGTGAGTGCATTCTGGAGTCCTCTTTGCAAATAACAGATGAAGCACTATCAGAAACAGAGTTAAAAGTGGAAGTGTTGGAATACACTCTTTGGATTCAGCTGCCCAAGGCAGCTAGAATAATACCCACATTTAAAGATGAAAAGAAGCCATTGTGGGCAGCAGAAATAATTACAGCTTCCCATATTAATTATCATATATGCTTCTGAAAAAAACAAAGCAAGCTATAATACGCTGAGATGAGAATACAGATGTAGGATCCAGTATGGCTCTGTAAAAGAAAGAGAATCAGCTTTTGCACAGGAAAACAGGAAGAGATAAAACTTATCTATGCTTTCTGAGCTAATATTGCAGAGATCTTCAAAACAGAAAGGAAATAATGTGAGAAATCAGTGTGGGAAGGAAATTTTGGTCATAGAACATAAACTTCATAAAAGATCCAAAGGCACCCAAATTAAACTTGTCAGTTTTCAAATGAAGAGAGGCTAAGAATAGGTTGCCACAAAGATTTTTACTAGGACAAGTATCATTTAAAGCTTCATTATCTTGACAAGTGAGTGAACAGATGGCAAAATCTGTAGCAAACCCAAGATTTCTGCGGGTGCTAAAGATAAGAAAGATTTCTGAGGCCCAAATTCAAGTCACCAAAGCGAGGTGATTTGACAGCCTCAAAGCAGATGGGATTTCAATTTACCTAAGTGTGAGGTAATGCTCAGGAATGATCTGAAGCGTTCACTGATACTGTATACTTAATGAAGTGTTACCAGTTCGGCAAAATACCTAGGCAGCATTATGGACAACTTAATTAAAACAGCTCAGTCAAAGCAGCTGTTCAATTTGCAGCACTAGTCATGAAAGCAAATAAAATGCTAATTTATATGAACCATAAAGAACAGCATTGCTATTATTATAATGTCATCATATATATTCAGGAACTATATCACAGTGACGCCTGGCATTGTCAACAAAACTGACTACAAAAAGAAACACTCAGAGAAGCCAGTGAAGGATGACATACAGGGAAGATACAATCGTTTTACTTAACTAATGAAAAATGTCACAGCACTAAATTTCTACTCACCTTTAAGTCCTGGAGATGCCCAATGAACATAAGATACAGAACATGTAGCACCCTCATGTGCAGAACCAGTTTCCCCGATTAATGAGAATCATAAAATCAGCAAGAAACGGAGGGCTTCATGCTCACATATTCTTGAGAAGCATGATGGGAGTGAGCAGGGAAGGGGAAGGCACCACACTGGATGAAATTTTCAGTGAAGTGTATGGGAATTTTCACAATTACTTCAGCAAGTCAAGAATTTCACCGTTAATGTGAGATTGTCACTAGTGTTTGGTCTAAATTGTGGGGCTTTTTTAGAAGAATTATTAAAGCAGTTTTTGTAGGAAGGGAAGCCATCCCTGGTGCTTGTTGAGAAGACCTTGAGTTTCACCAATTCTGAATAAAAGGGGGCCTACATGAGAAATGGGGAGGGACTCTTTCTCAGGGAGTGTAGTGATAGGACAAGGGGTAACAGTTTTAAATTGAAAGAAGGGAAATTTAGATTAGATATTAGGAAGAAATTCTTTTCTGTGAGGGTGGTGAGACACTTCCCAGAGAAGTTGTGGCTGCCCCATCCCTGGAAGTGTTCAAGCCCAGGCTGGATGGGGCTTTGAGTAACCCACTTTAGTGAGAGGTGTCCCTGCCCCATGGAGGGGAGTTGGAGCTCGATGATCTTTAAGGTCCCTTCCAACCCAAACCATTCTCTGATTCTATGATTCTATGGCAAGTTTTACCTGTACAAAGTAGAGTAAGAGCCTACTGTTACTTTCTAGTAGTACACACAACCCACTTTGCATTTTTCCTGCCCAGATATAAAAGATGAACTACAGGACAGGAGAGTAGGATAAATCCAAATCTGTTTAAGTCCTAAAGGACGATAATGTTTTCCAGATGAAACTGTATTCCTTACAACTTGACTGACAGCAGTGAACTACTTTAGATCACTGCAAAACCATTTAGCAACATTTCAGAAGAGAAATTTGGAATAGCCTTCAGTTTGAGGCATAAGAGGTCTAGCTTTTGGGTTTCAGATTTACTTCTTACACTTTTTTACCCTTTAGCAGTGACATTCACTAAAATATTTTTAAGGCCTGAACTCTGAAACTGTGTATTTGATAATTTTGATGAAATTAATTTCAAGGATTACTTAGTACAAATATTCTGTCATGTAAATTAACTGATCGTCTGACTCAGAAACTACCGCTATGTAAGATCCTGCTGAGTTATAATCCCTTTATCACCTGCTCTGCAAGCAATTTACATGGGGTTTTGTAATGTAAATGGGTTCAAAAATTTTCCCTGAAATGTAGAACAATCTCAGGTAATTACTGTTGAGCAGATTTATCTTGGCATGAAATGATGAAAAGCTGTTGAAGTGAGCCAAGCGTGACACTAGTATAAGTAAACAATATGACCAACACCTGTATCTGCAGCACTGTAAAGGTGTTCTGACATAATCCGTAGGAACTAATTTCACTAGAAACCACTGCAACGCTAAAAATAAGCTTTGGAACCAGCAATACCTAAAAGCAAAATAACAACTTTCTCTTGCCTTCTTGAGCAATCCTGAATGTGTATCTCTTTCATTTGCATGGCACTTAATTAAAGTTGAGGGGAGTTGTGTACATGGAGTCTCCAAAAAGTGTCTATTAATGGTAAGAATGGTAGAATACGGTGCTCCAAGGGACTACAAGGTGGAGGTGAAGCCTCCTCTGTTCTTTCTGGAAAGAAGTTTTCAAGTAATATTAAATAAAAAAGATGTTCCTTTCTGGAAAGTGAGTGTTGGCATTATCAGAAGAGAGCAGTGGCTGTGACCCCTGTCATCATTCTGGTCACATCGCTGTACGCAGCAGCAGGTGTCAGGGAAACAGCTCCTCAAGCTCCCTCTGCCTTTGCTATGCTGGGCCAGCTGCACAGCAGTCCCTGTTATTGCCTTTCTTGGTAATTAAGTTATTGCTTTCAATCCCAAAAGACAAAATAAAAATATCTTAATATTCTCTAGCTTTCTGCCATGTTATTTGATGCTGCTATTTTAGTAATAGTAATTTAATGTCACTATTAAAATTCAGTTCTTCCAACTCTAATCATTCTATGATTGATTCTATGATTCTGTGAAAAGCAAATGGGTGTGTAACAGATTTTTTTGCCTCTTGCACACAGAAGTTGGAGTCAATTTGGAAGACCACAGCAAGTTATGCTTTGCATGGTGGACTATTCCATTTCTCACAGTGGAATTCTTTCATAAAGACTACTATTAAACAGCAGCACATCAGTGCTCTCGTAAAGTCTGCTGCCTAATAGGCAGTGACACCTTATAGCTCACCTCGCTGTGCATAGATGTAGTGTCATCCACATAAAAATATAGCATAGCTTTGTCCCCAAGGTACTGAATCTTGAATGAAATTATGTCATTATGTGAACCTCCTCAGCTTAGATGCAAAAGGCAGGAAGAGTATAAGCGGAACAGGTGAAGAAGCTACGAATTTGCTGTCACAAGTGTTTTTTAGACTTGCAGTTCACAGCTATGCTTCTGCCTACCTGATTATGTGTAGCCATTGCTGAAGCAGTATGGGACTTCTTTTGATACTCTTTTTTCCTCCAAAGCTTTCTGTAATGGTTTCGGGGGCAGTACTTCAGGCCTGTTCATGTTTCAACCAAAAAAAAGTAAAACTCTCAGCAACTCACAGTAAACTGTTCTCTGCACAGCTCTAAAAACTGGAACTGCAGTTGTTACTGCTGACTTGTTAATATAACACAGACTTCGACATTTCCTGGTTACTGTAAACACTGAAATGCTTTTGGAGTTAATGGAATACAGGTGCTACCAAAATGTTCTCACAGAAACAGAGACATTTTTGGACAGAAAGAGCTGCAGATCCACCTAGTCCAGCCCCTTCTTCACAGCATGAATATCCTGCTTCTCAGCAGGAATACCCAGATATGTTAAATGTCATGAAAACAAGCATTCTTCCTAAGCTTAAGCGCCTTTATACTAGCAGGAACAGCCATACCTCTTAGCCTGCTGGAACAGAGAGCTCTGTGATGCCAGAGCTGGGTGATGGAGTGGGCTTAGGCAGACTCTGAGCCGGCTGGGAAACCTTCCCAACGGAGCTGTGGGAAATGATGCTTACAACCAAACCGCCACCAGCCTTCACTTCCAACACAGCTCAGACAATACTGCGAGCCCTTCTTGACTGTGGAAGCAAGAAGAAATTTAAAATCAGTCTTAATGATTCGAGATCCTGTAGAACTGTTTAAGTTAATAGGGGCTGACTTGGGCCTCAGCCAAATATTGGTTCTGGTCACTATAATCTGCCTACCTGAAATTCTATCCCCTATTGCAACTGGCTATGACATTCTTTATTTCCTGTCCAAAAGGACTAGTAGCTTTGCATTTCAATTCTATTAAATATACATATTAAAAATCTGTTAAATAAGTTAAAATAGTAGCTGGGTGACCAGCAAGGAAGGAAGCTCTGTAAAAATCCATAGCTTGCAATATATTGGTACTTGCCAACATGCTCGCATCAGTCAGTAGCCTGATTACTGAGAAAGCATGTGCTCATGAGTATTAGTGTATCTGAAGAAAGTTCTTACTCATATAAGTAAATTGGTTTGGGGAACAATTCCATTGCATTGTTGTTAGAACCTGTTGTCAAGACTGATCATGTTTTCCTGGGTAATCCAGGCGAGTTATAAAAAAAGGAACAAGCTCCCAGGTCTCTGAACCAATATCCAGATATGGCATGTGCTAAATTGCCACTGACTGCTGCAAGGCTTTTTTACACAAATGTTCCAATTATTTCTACTGTGATGGTAATAACAGTTGGAAGTTTGGAAAAAAAAATAAATAAATCATGGTTTAGACAAGGTCCCAATACAATATTAAGGAAATGAGCACTTTGAAAGCAAAGAAAGATGTAGTTTAGAGTAACATATTTTTGTCAAGCAACTGAAAAGGAGGGGAAAAATCAGATACCAGAAGCTGGAATGAGAAGAACAGGGACAATATTCTGTGCTGAGACATTTCTTGTTTCAACATAGCTGCTCAATTTTTCAAGGGCATTAATCACCTCAAATTTTCAAGTTCTGCTCCAGTGAAAAACCACTGTATCTACACACATAAAATGTATTTTGTGTTCCCAGTTGCTTAATCATGTAAGAATTGGCTATTTTTACAGTGACCAGTTTTTCCCAGCCCAGGCTTTCATATCTGCAACATACTGTATTTTAAAGATGTCCACAGAGTGTCTTACGAAAGGAAGTGAAAGTTTATTGGCACTTGGTTTGTTTTGACCAATCTTCTCTGCTATCCGAGAAATGTGCAAGGGCTTTTGTGGCTGTAATTCTTCAGAATTTTGGCTTAAGTATCGGCTTTATTGTCTACTGTTCAGTGGAAGTGCTTTGTTTATTTAGACAGGAATCCATCCAATGATCATTTGTGCCACAGTGACCGCCCTGTCCTCTTCTTCACTGTTCTCACAGAAGAGAGCGCCCTCCTACCTGCCACACAGGCCTTTCACCTGGAGTTTGTCATTCCCCTGTGACAACTTAGGCTGAGTTAAGGAGACAATATTGGAGAAGCAGAGAGTTTTTTAAAAAATAATCTGCAAGAGACAGACAAAACTAGGATGTGAGATGGAGAGAAAGTCCAAGGTAAGGCTGCTTTCAATGTGGTAAAACCAGGAAAATGGCAGTTATTTTCCAGGATAAAAAACATTTTCTCATTTCTCATTTTCTCTAATTTTTATTCTGTAGGAAATGATCAGGGTTTGTTTTCTGTGGTTGTTTTTTTTTCTTTCTTTTTTTTTTTTTTTTTTTTTTTTTTTTGTCAGAAGGAGTTTTCCAGGTGAAAATTCACAGTTGGAAAAACTTTCATCCCATGTTTACCTTCTCATCTTTGTTCTCACTTACTCTGTTGTGATAGACACGATCTGGTCAACTTCAGTGCATCCCAGATGCAAATCCTCTGGCAGTTCTGTGCTGTCACTGTTCATTGCAATTCATCTTGCCTTTATGTTGCGTCAAGTGGAGGCTACTTGGCTTAAGGCTGAAGGCCCTTGCCCTCCCTATATATCATTTGTTTCGTATTAAAGGCTTGATTCCCACAGTCTCTCTGTACAGGAGATGGGTACAGGATGACTTTTGGTGTCTGCTGTGTGTTTTCTAATACACATTTGCATGTTTTCTCTAAAAGTGCCCCTTATCCTTTGGAGTTAGTCCTCTGAATATAGAAAGATCATAGAATCATAGAATCGTCTAGGCTGGAAGAGACCCTTGGGATCGAGTCCAACCATCTACCCTACTCTACAAAGTTCTCCCCTACACCATATCCCCTAACCCGAAATCTAAACAACTCTTAAATACGTCCAGGGATGGTGACTCAACCACCTCCCCGGGCAGCCTATTCCAATGCCCGACCACTCTTTCTGTGAAAAATTCTTTCCCAATGTTCAGTCTAAACCTACCCTGTTGGAGCTTGAAGCCATTCCCTCTTGTTCTGTCACTAATTACCTGTAAGAAGAGACCAGCACCAACCTGGTGCCATATTAACCTCCTTGGAGACCCTCTTGCTAACTTGCTTTGCATCAGCACCTCCAAAAACTAATTCTGGTGTGCTAACACCAGTAGTTACGCTGCTGGCCAGTATTGTCTTATTGTTCTCTTGTACTCCACCCTTCCTACCCCAATTAACTCTTCTCTCCACTGGTGTCTAGTTTTATATTTAGCTTGTAATATCCTGAGGGCAAAGATCATGGTTTTGCTCCGTCCAGTTTCTAGTTCCAAGGGCTTTGATAATACAGTTGTTTATTATTGTTGTTGTTGTTATTATTATTAATGATAATACTATAATGTACCATCCTCTGTCCTATGATCAGAAGAAAAGCTTAATTGCCCCCATCCCCTCCACGCCAGTGTTGGCAAAGGAGAGGGAGTGCAATCAAACAGCAAATACTTTGTTACTGTAGTCTGTATCTGAGCATACTTAGAGCCTTTTCTCAGTGAATACTGCAAGAAGGCCCATTTATTTCAGCACTAATCACTGCGAACAAAAGTGAAAGAATTTGGCCCCGACTAATGAAAGCCAGCAGTGAGCACTGCTGTTGGCAAAGTGTGGAGTGATCCTTTCCCAGAGCTTCAGAAAGCTGAAATGGAGAAGGATGAACAGATAGGTGCCAATCTCTTGATAAACTGGGAAAGGGTGAAACTGCTTTATAATTGATCCTCATTAAAGCTACCTTAAAATGATGATAATTTGCATATGTAAATAACAAGCAAGGAGAGGGTGCCAGGGACCAGGCTGGAACATTCTGTCCTTGTTCACAATGATTCTTATTTTTCTCTATCCAAAATATTTGTTTGTTTACTTAGATGTCAAAGAGGACACCTACTCATATGCCCTTGGTGCTTTTCACATAACTTCAGCCACAGAATTAGTATGCAGTTCACTGCAGTCTGCTGTTAGGAAAACAAGCAATGGAAAACCTCAAATCTTTTCTTCCCTTCCAGTGGTAACCCAGACTTACAACATCCCACTCAGGACATTTAGCCTGTGATAGAAAACAAATTCCACAGCTCTAGGACCCCTAAAGATCATTGCCAAAATTATAAATATTACTTGATGTATTTATATCTAGGTTGTCTGAGCTACTACTTGAAGCTACAAAAGCACAGCAACTCTGTTCAGTGAACTTCAGTAAGCTTCTTTAAGTTACAATCAGTTCCTGAAGAATTAGATGTATTATAAAATTTGGTATTGCACTGATTAGCATCAGACTGCATTAGTGATTCTATAGTACAAATTTATTTCCTCTTTTGCTTTATTACTGCTTTTTAAGAGATACAAGCGCAAGGAGCTTGTGTCTGCTAAACAGTAGGCAGTAACCAAGGATGTACTCTTCTCACATTTTCCTCTGCGAGGCTCGCCCTATTTTATTCTTCTACAAGCAGACAAAAATTGTGAAGTGATTAAACTAACGAGAACTCCTGACTCACCATACTTAAGGACTAGAGGAAAAAGGAAAGAAGTTGTACTTTTATTGTAGTCTTTCAGTATTTAGAAATAGCAAACCAAGATGTAGTCATTTTTCTCTTTCCTTAGGCCTGATTCTCTTCTTACCAGATGCATGGGAGCTTTTACAATGACTTTATGCCGACTAGATCAGGCTTCATAATGGAATCTGTAACAAATTAAAAACACACTGCTAATTAGAGGCCATATTATTATGTAGTATCAATTAACTTGGTGTTTAATTACCATGGTGATGGGGAGGAACCATAAATTGCTAAATATATAATTAGAACATTAGACTTCTGTGCCACAGTGGCATCAGAGCACGGGTGTAATTAGCTTAGATTTCCCCCTGACATTTTACATGCTTGCAAGGTTTTCAGACAGACAACAACCGCTTTCATTCCTGCCAATGTGCTGTTATCAATGACAGAAGACAAATGCCATAGTTCAGCTTCTTTTAAGGTGATCCTTCTTTCTGTTCGTCATACACAGTTGTCTTGTTGCAATTACTGTGGACAGAACAATTTTGGTATGACTAGTATCAAGCAGAAAAACTGCTGTTTCTGTGGAAAATGCACTATCCTTTTCTTTCTGCCAGAAATGTTATCCATCTTCTTCAGGATGTCAAAATGTTTCAAGCTGTAGACAGGAGCACAGATCAGTTGGCTACTTATGCACTTAACCAACAGATGAAAATGCATGGAGGGAGACCAGAACTCTACCATTTAGTCATGCTTTCTGACATCCTAAAAGGAAGTGAAGCATCTTTGACCTGTGAATGATCCCTTTCTTCAAGCAGGTTGTGTAGAACTGTTCTTATTGTACCTGCTGCTACCAGGTGTAATGCATCAGAAATACCTGTGCTGGTAATGTGACTCCTCAACAGCTGACTATCATTAAAGGCATAAAATAGGAGTGGGCCAGTTGCTGCATGAGGTGTTTTCTTGTTACCCAATAACACTGTTTCTTTGGGGAGAAAAGTGCAGTATCTGATCTTGCTGCTAGATTTAGTTTTCTGTAATAAAGTACCTGAAATTAGTAAGATTTTTGTCAGTGCCTGTCACAGAACTTGGTCTAGACTTGCCAGTTCAGTTCTGCTGCTGATTATGAAATCCAGCCGTATCCCTGGGAGTTTATCTTAGTAACCTGCAGCGAGATAACATGGTATTAGCAATTGCTAGTATCTCGTTGCTAATTAGCTGCTTTCAGTAAACCTTGAAGTCTAGGGACATTTTTGATAAAGTAACAGCTTCGCAAATGATGTAGAAAGGAAGAGGGTGTCTTTTGTTGTATCGCTGCATTCTGGCCATCACAGAAAGCAACTGTAGAAAAGGAGATTTATCTTCCAGACAGGCTGGACACAGTAAGAGGGCGCATTCAAGTGTGGCTGCCAGAAGAGCACTGTTGAAGGTTACAGCACTGGCTGACACTGGCGTTTGTGGGTAATGACACAACAGTATGATACAAAACCTTCAAAACTGATTTTATGATTTCACCTTTACACTGTGTGCCACCGCTGATGGTTATAGGGCAGCCAAGTATGATGACAGAAATAAATTTCTCATCTCTACCTGGTTCCTAGTGGATAAGAGCCCATGGCAGAAAACAGACATTGTAGGTCTTACATACCAGTAATGGCTGTGTTGGTAGGGAGTGAAATAAAGTGAGGCAGAGGACAGAGGCAGATTTACAGGGCAGAGGAGCTGATTGTAGGAATGGTAATCCTCTCTTCTCCCATTACCATCAGCAGGCATTTGCTCTGGATCATGGGATGTGGGAATATTTACATAATTATGCTGTCCCCCTTCCAGATATTGGATGCATCCGTCCCTGGAAGGCATCCCTTTTCTTGTAAGAGTTAGTTCAGTCATTTGGAGGACACTGTAGCTGGAATTGCAGGAGGAGAAGTGACATACAACATCTTCACAAGTTCTCAGCAAGCACATCGTCTCCACTGTATCAGATAAAGTAGAGTTGAACCTTTTAAGAGCAGGGACAACGGAAAACAAATTCACACCAGAGAGTAAGCAGAAGACGTTATTAAAACTGAGCGATAACACGGAATATGTCTGTCTGTTTGCTCTTAGGTTCTATGGGTATTGCTGACATCGCTGCTATGGTTTTAATTTAAACAAGATGGGGGATATTGATAATGTTTAACATGACTGCTTTAGCAGGGAGGGTGTTCAGCTGTTTCAGTCTGTGGCACAGGAGCATCAGCAAAAAGAGTAAACACTAAGTAATGCTTTGTGACTAAATGAAGCCCCTGTTGTTCTTCTCGGCTATGGGACTGTCTGCTGCCAGCCATGCTGGAAAAATTTGCTCCTCTGGTGGCCAGGGTAGGGAAGCGGTCACTGTTACAACAGCATTTCCCGGATCACAGAGAAAGCAGAGACCCGAAATTGGTTTCCTAAATGGGCTAAGGGCCCTGTCATTGCTTTCTGGCTCATCTGGGAATGGAGGACTTGGGATTCCTTTTATTTTGTAAATGTGTGCAAAAAGTGTCTGCCGGGGTTTAGGTTTGAAACCTTTTAGAAGTCTAAGCTCTCGTTAGAGAAGAGATGCTGCAGGGGGGTGGAAGGGATGAAGCAGGGGGAGGAAGGTGGGAGGTTAAGTGGGTGAAACAGAAAAAGAAGGGAAGAGATGCGTTGCAAGGACCGTGGCTTGAGCCTGAGTGGAGTGTTGATAAACAGAGCCCTCAGGAGAAAAACAAACAAACAAACAACTTTCTTTTGGCAGAAGTTGTGGCGTGGGTGAAACACCTATTACAGCTTCCCGAGGGCAAAAAAAAAAAAAAGACCACCCGCTGCCAGCCGGGTTTTCTATCANNNNCCGCCCGTCCCCGGCCAGGGGAGTCGCTGAGGAGCGGGGCTGCCCCCGGGGCGGCATGCGGAGTCGCCGAGGATGAGCAGCCAGCGCCGCCCGGCCAAGGCGCAGCTCCGGAGGTCGCTGAGCGAGCAGCTGCGGGACTCCACCGCCAAAGCCTGGGACTTGCTGTGGAGGAATGTCCGGGAGCGGCGGCTCGCAGGTCAGTCCCGCCGCTACCCACCCCGCCGCCGCCGCCGCCTGAGGGGGGTCACCCCAGGGCTCCCCGCTCCGTGGGGACGCCCCCCGGGGACGGCCGGGGTGAATGGAGCGGGAGGGGGGACATGGAGTGCGGTGCGGGAAGACCTCGGGGCTTCGTGCGTGGGGGCTGCCGGCGGGGATGCGGTTGGCAGTGCCGGGATCCGGGCGGGATGCGGGGTGCCGGCAGGTCGGAACCCCCCAGCAGCACCTGCCCTGGTNAGCGGGACCCGGAGTACCGTCGGTGCCTGAGCCCGAGGGGCGCGGGTTCCCCAGAGGGGCGGGGGCTGCCGCTTCCCTCCCGGGCGACCCCCGGGCCGGATCCCGGGTCACCTTCCCCGCCCCGTCGGGGAGGGAAGGAGGGAGGGAGGCTGGCGGCGACGCTGCTGCCCCGGGGAGCGGGC
>VXBW01001215.1:246742-292360 GCA_013400375.1 Thinocorus orbignyianus
AAAAAAAAGTTCCTAAAGATTTAGGAACCTCCTGCATTGGTTCATAACTTAGGCTTCCCTAAAGTGTATTGCATATATAAGTTTTTATTTGGATTCAGTGCCTGGAGGAACATTTCTTTCTTTCCTCTCATTCCTCTGGTAAATGCACCTCTGTTTCCCCACCTGATCTGAATGACATGCTGTTTCATAGCTTATCTGGAATAATGCTGCGGTAAATTATCTGAGAGTGTGTGTCGTTTATGTGTCAGTTAACTGCTGAAAGAATATGCAATTGCCATCTCATAGTCTTGCTCATTTTAAGAGGTCTCTTTAACATAAGGACAGATTTTATCTAAATAAATCAATTTTACAGGGAGATTTCACCCATTAGATTTGTAGTAAGAAAGAAACTTTTTATTTATGATGTTGGAAAGACCACAGCTGGGAATGCACCCGTTAATAGACTCAAACAGATGGATTCTGACAAGTCCATGAACTATTCACACTATTTTTTAGCAAATATTTTGCAGCAATCTCAACGTGCAAATGCTACTTCAGAAACAAATATGAAGCTATCTGTCTGTCTCAAAAAGAGACAAAAAGAGTTGTGAGTGACTTGAAAATACTGTGGGTTGAATATGCATACAACCTGCACTTGAAATTTAGGAAGGTGTGTTTTTAATGGAGAATAGTTATGCATTGATGTAGTAAATGTTTTGAATTATAAATAAAGTCATAGGGGGTAGGGTATCTTTATAGATACAGTGAAGTGAGGATGTTCGGCAAAGGCTGGCACCGCTTTTTTTTCAGGAAAAAAGTATATTTCCATTTGTGGAAGTCACTGTCTAAGACAAGGTAAATGTGCATCTTCAAAATAGCTCTCTAGATAAAGTAGCAGAAATAGAAGAAATGATGCAATATGGGCAAGCACTAGCAGAAGCTAATACAAGAAAGCTGATGGGAAGAGGACTGCTGTGTAATAGTGTAACTAGTGACTCAAATAACGTCCTTTCAAGTCAAACCAATGCATGGCACAATTATTTTTCTTCAATTTTTAAAATTTAATTTGTAGCTTTAAGATTTTATTGAACATCACTGTATTTCTGGTGTCATAGGAAGGTAAAAATGACAACTGATTCCTCTTTTCTGCACAATTTATTACTTCATCCACCTTTACCATATCTTCTCCTACTTTTCTCAGCTGAAAATTTCAAAGTCCTGTGACAGCGTTTAGCCCATCACCTACCTTTGAACAGGCTGGGAAATTACATAGCCAAAACAGCACAGTCAGCTTCCAAAATGTCAGTAACTGCCATTAACGTGCATAACCAGACATGTGTATGTTGAACTTCTACCTGAACTTCTACTGTATGGTGAAGTGTTTGAGGTTTTGCCCAGTTTCTTTCCTGGGGAATAAACAGTTAAAGATTTGGACCGTTTTTGTTTCTGCCAGTTACATTAAGGAAAATAAAGAGCAACTTCTCCAAAATCAGCAGAAACATCCAGGATCCTGATGTAAGGATGGCTTTCATTGTCCGAATTATTCCATTACTCCTGGAAACAAAGAAGCATTAGTTCCTAGAGAGTCAAAAGCACATAGTTTTACATCATCTTAGCAAATGAGTATTTTGGTAATTACAGTTGCTCTCTCTAGGTGTCCCTGAGAACTCCAAGTGCTTTTATATCAGAATAAAACTTATGGCATTAGTTCATCAGAGCACATAACTACTTCCTAAATTTAAATGCTCATCTGTTTTGTTGCATTTAAGCTTGAAACCAGCAGCATATTCTTTTTAAAAATATTTATTAAATCAGTGTGGTAGGATGCACAAGTTCGTCAGAAACATGAAGGTATCAGAACATCCATGTTTCTGGCATATAAAAAAATAGAGGATACTATACCTAATCTGATTCAAATACGTTTCAGAGTCGAGGCTAGACAAGACACCATTAAATAAAATTGACTCTGAAACATCTGTTTTGTTTTATATAAAACAATAAACATGCATAATTACAAAACGGCCTAAGCTGTTTCTTTTGAAGGTACCCTAAACAACAAGGACAGCAGGGCAAGCGTTACAAAGCCAAGGCATGTACATTAATCATGGCATGGCAGCATTTTAAAGAAACTATCAAATTCAGAGGGATTATAAAACAGCTGGGATGAATTGTAGGTAGGAACTGTTTTAAATCTCTGGATTCTAGGTCACAATTGAGGCTCTAACACAGGACATTCACTCGCATTTTCACTCCTTTGTGCTGCTTTCTGTTAAGGGAGGAACATGACTTTAAGAGGACTGGAACCATTATCTCTTATTTTATAGAAAAGATCAGTTGGTGCAATTGTTAGGGATCGTGAAACTGGGAAGAAGTTTATTGCTGTGACAGATCGGGCAACATATGGAAGGAAGTAAGACGTTCTCCAGAGACAGATTAAGTTTTTGCCAAGGCATTTTATTGAAATTTTGGAAAATAAACAGGTCATTAATTGGGTCCAGATTTAGCTACTGCAAATTGTGCAAAGATGTTGCAAACCAGATGCTTTCCCCTATTTGTTTTTACAACCATTTCTATTTACGGATGCCCTTATTTAATGACTTATTTCTTTAATAGTGGGCATTGTTTTGCACCGGAACTCTCATCTCTCTGGTAGTTTTGCCAGTAGATGCCTGAGTAAAAGATACACGTCCACACAATTTCAGGGGACGAAACAGCCAGCAATAACATGTTAAGTAGGAAATAATCAGTAGGAAGTAGTGGAGTGTGGTAGTTCTTGTAAAGGTAACATTTAATTCTTCCCTGGGTTCCTTAGCACATAGCAATTTTCAGTCTTTCTCTGTGCTGACCCTGCTGGTGAAATGGTAGAGGCAGAGACACCCATACCGAGGACAGCATCCTAAGACCTGGGTTGCCTATGAAGGTGTGAATATAATATAATCCATGCCAGCATTTCCCTGGCTTTCCTGAGGTATGTGGTAACAGCCACTGATGTACTGATGTCAGCCTTGTTGAAGCACAGTTTCAACTTGATCTCCAGATCAAGGCTGGATCCCAAAATGGGAATGTAGCAGCCAAGCTACTGCCAAGCTGTATTGACTGACAGAAATACTTGAGAAAAGAAATCTTCACTCCTTTTCCGCTTAGGTTTCATTTAGTCCTTGGAGTATGGGCATTACATTATGCTCTATCCACACAGTCTTGATTCATATAATAACACATAGGATGAAAAGCATCTTCTCAGACTAGAAAGCAGCAAGTCTAGTGGGGATGCCTTCTAAAGGGATTGAACTAGTCGCACAAGGTCCTTTACAGTCAGGATAGAAATAGGTACATCCAAAAGCAAGTTCTGTCATCCTGAAATAGGAGTGCGAGACTAGGAGGATGAATTGCCCTCCGGTGGTGCTTATTTCTTTCCATAATGCTAGCCAAGTGACAGGACCAAAGACCTGCCTGCATGAGTGACAAGTGGGAAAAAAGCCCTCTCTTCAGCTGCCACCTGAGTCCATTTGATATGGAAATCAGGATCCACTAGTATGGTGGAATTTTAATTTTAAATATTGCTACTTACAGCATTTCTAGCTTCACTTTAAGGTACCTGCACAAGTAAACAAAGCATGAGATTGACCTGGCAAGGCACCTGTGACTTCAGTGGCACCTGAACATGGACTTAAAGTTACAGGTTCCAACAGTAGCCAGCAAGCGTTCCATAACCTTGCATAAATGTATTTCTCCATTTCCAGATTATTCTGGGGAGGCAGATTGTGAATTACACCTCTTTAGAAGACATACTGAATTTATCATAATAAAAGCTGTGTGATTTTATTTGTGATCCCAGACTAGTTTAGCTAAGGAACAAGGGCAGCAGCCGTGTAGACTTCCTACTGCATGCTTTAAAGTGTGTTTTAAGGTTCACTTATCAAACTACTAGTTAGTTTCTCATGTGTGAACATTTGTTGTATTTAGTACAGCGTCCGTAGTCAGAGCAGAAATCTGCCAGCCTCAGGTATCCTGTTTTTCACAACAGCTGCTAGTGAGTACTTAGGAAAGAGTATAAGGGCATGACAAGTTTATGGTATGACCTCGTAGCTTCCAGGTTTCAATAAACAGTCTTTGCTGATGTTGTTAACAAGGCTGCCAATTAGGAACAAAGTAAGAGGGAGGTTTATGATGTGACTGTTCACTTCCTAGCTGAGCTACACCTAGCTGGTGAGACACAGAGTCTGTTTCCCGTTTATAGTCTTCTGGAGACGTGTAATCCCTCACATCACAACTGCTATTTTAAAAAGTTATTTTCAAACCATTCACAGGTGTCACGGCCAGAGTTGCCTCCCTGTCACATGAACTTTGACTAGTCTGAGCGAAATGGGAACAAAGTTTATTTTTAAAGTAATGTCAGTTTACTAGTGGCTTGAAAGCAAAATGTTAAGAACTCCATTTGGTTTTAATTTGTCATCCAATTTATTACGTTTGGTAACATGCTATGAAACAAGTGTAGGGGGATTTTATCAACACCTATAAATACTTAAAAGGTGGGTGTCAAGGGGAAGGGGACAGTCTGTTCAGCTGTACCCAGTAAAAGGACAAGAGGAAACACAAACTTGAACATAAGAAGTTCCATATAAACATGAGGAGGAACTTATTCCGTTTGAGGGTGGCAGAGCACTGGAACAGGCTGCCCAGAGAGATGGTAGAGTCTCTGTCTCTGGGGATGTTCAGAATCTTCCTGGAGAAGTTCTTGTGCAGCCTGCTCTAGGAGGACCTGCTTTGTCAGGGGGGTTGGACTAGATGATCTCCAGAGGTCCCTTCCAACCCCATATCATTCTGTGATTCTGTGAAAGAGTTAATGTATTATTTGTCATAGGTTCCCCAGTACATAAAAGAAGGAAAAGTAAAGACTGAAATATATGCATCTCTGGTACATTCTTTTGCAATCCAAATACAGAGTACATACAAAGCACTTCAAAGAAAATTCTTATCTCAGCTACAGAAGTTCAGATCCTGAGCATTTATAGGCTAATCAGTGAATTCTGGTTTGCAGTTAAAGACCTCTACAGCAGCATGTTCTGGAAACTCTTTTTTCAGGACTCAGTTTTGCTTTAATTTCATGTCCTTAGAGCTGAGAACAGCACTTACCTGTCAGAATCTAACTGAAAGAGAGGAAGAAATACTTGGCAAACATAAACAGGACCAAACTTTTTCAAAGGTCAGGTTGCAATTTCAGTTCTGCAATTTTTAGTTGCCCAACTTGAAGTACTTCAAAGAAGTCTTATGTTCACACTGAGGAAACCAACACTTCCAGAAAGTCAGATCTTCGCAGGTGTCATTGAAAATTGACCCAAGATGAGTCGTTCCTTTTGAAGGTTTTGGCCGAGGAATTTTTCCAGTAAAACTACATTCCATAAACATGGAGCAACACCTTAAGTAGACAACAACAAATGAGGAACACCGTGGAGTTGATTTGAAAGAAAGCTGTGTATTCAGAAAGTGGGACAGGGAGGAAGCCTGGTGGAGGGACTTGATAGGATGCCAGGATAAACAGAGAGTAGATGGCAATATTTTCATCATGCTGGAATTGAGAGATTGAAAAAGAAATTCACAGCTGGTATGAACCTTGTCAACCTACTCTCATGGTCTGCCTGTTTCAAACAGAGGGGGAGTCAATGGAGAAAAAGTCTTGGTAAGTGGTTGCTGGAGGAGGGGGGAGAATGTGGAAGGGAGTGTGTTGGTGTGGAGAGCTAGA
Source organism: Thinocorus orbignyianus (assembly GCA_013400375.1). Lineage (NCBI taxonomy): Eukaryota > Metazoa > Chordata > Aves > Ciconiiformes > Thinocoridae > Thinocorus > Thinocorus orbignyianus. The sequence goes on from VXBW01001215.1 coordinate 252,462, forward strand.
GAGGGGAGAGGTGGAGAGAGGCTCCAAGGCAGGACAAATGATACGGGGGTTGGAGGAAGAAGGAGGGAATGTCTCCTGGAGAATAATTCACCCCATCTGCTTTGCTGCAGGTTCTAGGCTCTCTCAGGTTCTTCCTGCTCACTGGAAGCATTTTCCAAAGACAGGCTGTGGGGAAGGAGGAGCAGGCTGCTTGCTCTTTCTCAGAAGAAGCGGCGTGGTGGCTGGCAAGGGAGCTATGGGATACTCTTTCCTCTGCATTGCTCCTGGTATTTGGCAGGCTTCCACTCTGGAAAAAAAGCCCCACACCTGCAGCTTGTTGGCCAAAATAACTTTTATCCAGATATATTTGCTCTATAGAGTCTATACAGTGCAGTGCAAACTGTGAGTGGAAAAAAAAAGGTGCAAGAAAGAAATATGGTGTCTAGGAATTAGGTTGTGCACAGAGCAGCTGATTGCTGGGAGACAGAAAATCCTTGTCAGGGACTGGTCCAATTCATGAATATCTGTTTATATGGTATACTGCTCTGCTGCTGATTTATTGTGGAAGATCTGCCAGGGATTATTGTGGTTTGGCTTTTTTTTTTCAGGGGAAAAAAATATAAGTGTTTGATACTCCTAAATCCTCTGTTATGAAAAAGTAATAATTTGGGATTAAAACCTGTGGGTGTCATGCATTCCTTTTCAGATATGCAGAGCAAATAATTTACTGTACAGAGCAACCGATGTAGATTATGCTAAATTCTAGCTTTGAGTGAGAGATAAGTCATACATGCATGTCCTGTTTTTCCCCTGGCTTCTTTATTTGAGAGATTGCTATTTAGACACCAGTACAGCTGAAATTATACTGCTAGCTAAGTGTGCAAGTGTGTTGGTTGTGCTTGCAGTGACAGGGGGGTCAGCTTTGAAGCTGAGCTGGTGACCAACTTTGCTGCTCATTCTTACCACTTTCTGTGCAGAGCCTTTTCCCTGATTCTGGGATGCCCAGATGCTGGTAATCAAGGGGAGGGAAGAGAATGTCATGTGTGCCCTGTTCCTCAGGGCATGGGTGAGCACATATCCAGATGCCATGGGGATGGACCTCAGCTCTGTGCTGGATTCAGTGCCCTCACTCAGGCAAAAGGGACTGCCATGCGTCAGGCCGGATGGTCCTGCACTGTACCAGGGATGCTGGCTGCCACCAGGCGTAATTCAGTTTGCTTCATGAGGGAGATGGGAGAGATGGAGTTAGAAAGGGTCACTGCACTTCGCAGAGAACATGCCTCCCAGGAACACTTGCCACCCCATGTAGCCCAAATTCCAACCACGCATCAGCCAAAATCCCAGCTTTCCTGGGTCTCCAAGAAGAGTAACCAGCAAAGGGACAGCTTTGCTGTATCTAGCGGCTGTCTTGGGTGGTGATGACCTGGGGATGGTAGAAAAACAGGAGATATTTTAACTGTTAGCAAACAAAATGCGTAATGTGCATCAGAGTACTTCCTTGCATGCAAGGCTGCAGTCCAGCCCTAGAGCTGGGCCCCAGTTTGTCAGTGAGTGAGCGCTGCTCTGCAGAGCCACATGTACAGACACTACATCCTTGTTACGCAGTATATGTAAGATCTGATAACATGCATTTAATAACATATTGGGAAACTGTTGGGTTCTGCAGTTTTAGGCAATGTCTCATCTGAAGGAACCCACCAGAGGTGTAGGACCATTTTGAAGGATATCTATTTTCTCCTTGGTTCATGCAGTTACAACAGACTTTAGCCTGCCTCAAGTGGACTGATATTGCTTGTATGGAAGATGAAACTGCCTAGAAAATTATATTTCCTTCCCCCCACCCCCATAACAGTACCAAAGTAGTTAAGCAAGGCAAAAAATACTGTTATCAGTCAGGAAATTGATAGAGACAGGTTATACAACTTCCCTGAAGTCCTGTAGCAAGCAAGTCACTGCCAGGTAGTCCTGTGTCTTAACCGTTGTGTCAGTCTGCCTCACTGGACCAGGGACTGAAATCATCCAATGAATACTCATTGATTCCAAGGAGCCTGGAGAATTTGGTGTTCCCATGCACCAGTCCCACACTGTTGTGTTTGAAATAGTGTTGCTAAGAGCTATTCTATTCTGTTTTGGGATTATTTTTTTTAATTTCTCAAAAAATCCAACTTCAGCATTGTCTCTAGCACTGAGAGATGAAAAAGCCCTCTCTCAAAACCAGATCAAAACCTGAATATTTTCTTTCTTGCCCATTTCATCATCATGGTACTGGAGTCCTGTTGAAAAGAAAATGAATAGCGAAGCCCTCACAGGAAGTCTGTGAAGGCATGAATCTTCAGCTGAGATAGGAATGTTTGCCTGTGGTTCAGAGTGACACCAGCAGTAGGGCTGTGTAGGGATTTACAATGTATTTGGATAACATAAGAAACTAAGTTTATCTAAACATTTTCTTATGTTATCACTGTGTTATCCAAACACTTTGTTAGTAAGACTGGGAGATGAGAATGTGTTAGCCCACCACTACTTAAATGTATTTATACAGTTCCTGTGGGTTTAGTTTTTGGAACTTGGGTATAGATTTCGCAGATGGAGTTGCATGAAGGGTATGGAAACTACTTCTAGTTCATTCCTGTCTTAATACTTTCTAAATGCTGTGACAGAGGAGGTCTGCCACCTGAAGTGTCATCCTCTCTTTGACTTCTATTTTGACCTCTATGTATTAACCAACCTTTTTTTTTTTTTTTTNTTGAGAACCTCTGTCTTTAGAGAATTCACGCTGTGGGGTGCTGGCTGTTCTTGGCTTGGGAAGAGTTCAGCTGAGGCCAGCGTAGTCTATATTCATATGCTGGTGTGGTTTGACTGAGAAAAAATGCAATGTTTAAAACTGAACAGGAGCGAGATCGTAATGCCTAAATTAGCAGCTAGACAGTGGGCAAAACAACCAACTCCTTGCAATGACTTTACCCACTGACCAGGAGCGCCTGGCCCCTTCTAACCTCCTGGGAGAGCAGAAGGGACAGGAAGGTCACATCCTCTGAGCCTGCCATCACAGCCAACAGACCACCCACCAGCTTATGCTTCACCAGGAAGTGTGTGAAGAAGGCAGGGAGAGGTTGTGCCCAGGGAATTACTGGTTATTCTGCAGGCTCCAGCCACAGACCACAGGAGTGGTTATTTTAATGTATTTATGCACTGGCAATGCCAGTAGAATCCCACTTTCATATAGTCCACAGGGTGGCTGCAGGCTGGTTAGCTCACATCGGAGAACACATCAGCCACTCCAGGTCAGACCACAGCCCCATCCAACCCACTATCGTGCGTTGGCCAGCCAGGCAGTTGAACTGTTTTGGGAAAAATATAACATGGGACTAAGTATGTAGTGGTGCTGAATACATTATATATCCTGCTTGTGTTCATGTGATTCAGAGAACTCCTGAGCCACAAGCTGGAATTTTGTGCTTAATGGCCCTCACTGGATTTTTCTTTCAGGAATTTACCTGATCTATTTTTTTAACTCTTCTAACTTCTGGCAGCTACGGCATCCTTTAACAATGACTTCCAGGGGTCAACTATGCAAATATGAAGAAATATTTAAGTTCATTTATTTTGAACCTTCCCCATGATCGTTTCACTTACTGTTCCCAACTCTATCCGCTGTGAGAAGACCTCAGCACTGCCAAGTGGTGGGCAGACCTTTGTAATAGCATAATGATGTTTGTTGGTTTGCTCTCAATTGCTTTTCTAAAAAGCTTTTAAATCCTCTTTGCTTTTTTTTCCTACTAAACACTTGTATTGTATTTTCTTAAACCTATCCAAGATCTGTTTCCTCAGTGGTAATAGTTCCATTAAATCCCATAACTGTGTGGTTTAGGGTGTTTTTTCTCAGGTACATTTGTCAACACTCAAAAGCTACAGTTTTAATGCCTTCTTGATCAATATTGTAAAAACCTTTAGTGTTTCCAACCAATTTCTGTTTTGACTTCCACACTAATTTGGTGTTGCCATTCCATTTTGCCACCTCACTACTCAGTGAGATAAAAATCATGTACAGATAGTGGACAAAACAGGTTTCAGTGCTAATCTTTGTGGGAGTCCCCTGGAACCTCACACCGTGGTGAACATGGAATATTTATTACTACTTTTGTTTCCTGTCTTTAAGCAGCTATTAAGGCCACAAGTGGCCTTTTCCTTTTTATCCCTGGTAGCTGAGCTTCTTTATAATCTCTTGGTAGAGGATCTTGGAGGGAGCCTTTTTCAAATCTGTTACTATTCATTTTGTGGATTTGACATCCCTGAGCTCCTCTGCAGGAGAAGCGATGAGAGGAATCACTTCAGCTGTCTTGCTATGACCCTAATTTTCTTGGGTTTTTACACGTGTCCTTATTTCTCTACATTTGCCTGTGTGGCTGGAGGGCAGTTACCTCCGTTTTCTCCCTACCATCCTTTGTGTCCACAAACACACTACAGTTGTTGTTCTGAGCCTGCATATTATTACTAATCCTCTGCTTGTATTAGAGCTGCCATCTGTGGTTTGGCCAGGCCATAAATGCTTTTGTAATCGGGAGATACGTTTTTATACCAGTACTATTCACAAAATATTCAGATCTTAAAATGCAAATGGATAATCCTCTGATGCTGCAGTGGGGAAGCTGTAACAGAGGAAAAGGGTATAATGCAGTATTCAGAAGCCCCTTTTCCTGGTTTGAAGTTTATCGAAGGTGTCTGTAAGCCTGTCTGTCATTCATAAGAGGAAGCTTTGCTTAGCAGTACTCATTTGGGGATGAAGGGATAGAGAGCAGCCCTGCTGAGAGGGACTTGGGGGTACTGGGGGATGAAAAGCTGGACATGAGCTGATAAAAGTGCACTCGCAACCCAGAAAGCCAACTGTATGCTCGGCTGCATCAAAACAAGCATGGTCAGCAGGTCAAGGGAGGTGATTTTGCCCTTCTACTCTGCTCTGGTGTAGACCCCATCTAGTGTACTGTGTCCAACTCTGGGGTCCTCAGCACAAGAAGGACACTGACCTGTTGAAGCAGGTCTAGAGGAGGGACGAAAATTAACACAGGAATGGAACACCTCTCCTATGAGGACAAGCTGAGAGAGTGACGGTTGGAGAAGAGAAGGCTTACAGGGCGGCTGCATCAAAACAAGCATGGTCAGCAGGTCAAGGGAGGTGATTTTGCCCTTCTACTCTGCTCTGGTGTAGACCCCATCTAGTGTACTGTGTCCAACTCTGGGGTCCTCAGCACAAGAAGGACACTGACCTGTTGAAGCAGGTCTAGAGGAGGGACGAAAATTAACACAGGAATGGAACACCTCTCCTATGAGGACAAGCTGAGAGAGTGACGGTTGGAGAAGAGAAGGCTTACAGGGTGACCTTATAACAGCCTTCCAGTATCTGAAGGGGGCCTAAAAGAGAGATGGGGCCAAACTTTTGAGCAGGGCCTGTTGTGGCAGGACAATATATAATGTTTTTAAACTAAAATAGTTAAACTTTAGACTAGATAAAAGGAAGATGTTTTTTACAGTGAGGGTGGTAAAAGACTGGCATGGGTTTCCCAGCGAGGTGGTAGATGCCCCATCCCTGGAAACACTCAAGGTCAGGTTGGATGGGGCTCTGAGCAACCTGCTCTAGTTGAAGATGTCCCTGCTTATTGCAGGAAAGGTTGGACTAGATGACCTTTAAAGGTCCTTCCAACCTCAACTATTCTATGATTTTGTGATTTTTAAAACTCACTATTAGACACTTGACATAGCAGCTGACTTGCCTCCAGAACACATAAGTGTTGTGCTTTCCAGTTAAACGATCCTGTGTTATAATGCTGTGCAGCTATTAGCCACTTCCATCCTGCTTTCTGGCTATGTTGAAATCTCACAGAAACTATTTTCCTTTTGCCCCAGTCCGATTCCAGGCAGCCCCAGACGAGCCCCAGACCCTCGGCGCCCTGGCATGGCTTCAGGAAGACGGTCAAAGTGCCGCTGAGCCAGGGGGAAACATTTCTGGCTGCTCTGGAGGCCCTGCTGTTTCATACCCTTTATAAATGAGTTTGCAGCCTGTAGTAATCCCAGCTCAGGTCTCAAACAAACGTCTGTGTTCAAACATAAAACATTTTTCCTAAACAGCAGGCAATGAATTTCTGCTTTTAAAAGTCCCGTGCCCAGAGATAGGATTCAAAAGACGTGAAGTAAGTGAAACCCTCATCATAAACACAGCTTTGGGCTCTCCACATATGACTTTTATCTCTTCCTAAATTTGAGAAAGGAGGAATTGCCTGCTTGTTAACACATGAGCTGCCGTGCAGGCATCTGTAAAGGCAGGTATCAGTAAGATGTATAGGATGTGTGGATAGGACAGGGGCAGGATCTGTGGATAGGATTGCAATATCCAGTACAGGATATATTGCATATATAGGATATTGGAGTTTTGGCCACAGTCCAGCAAACTGAACTGTTCTTCTGCCTGCAGGATTATAGAAGGGAATCCAGAGATCAACAAGTTAAAAGTAGATGTTTGATTTTTTTTCTTCTGTGACTTGAAAACAAGAGTTTCCGGCTTCTTCTAACTGCATGTCACTAATGTTAATAACAACTGTGCTGCTCCTCCAGTGATTAGGAAGCTGTGTTATTCTCATAGCACCAATGCTTTCAAATGAAGAGAGGCCATCAAGTTGACATTTAATTTTAGATGCGATATAGCAAGATAAGTGCGACTAACAATAAAAGGGAAATGGGTCACGGCAGGAAGATCAAGTGGCTGATTACTGTGTGAGAACTGCAGGTTCAATCTGAGCCCGAAGAACTCCACGCCAAGTACAACTCCGTGGACTTCTCTCACAGTTAATTCAGAGAGGTGCATTATGAGACAGGGGTAAGCAGTCCTGTTATATGTGGATACAAGTGGAAAAGTTCATCTCAATTTACCCTCATCTACCCCACTGCCTCTAGCGTTGCCTTACACCTACATGAGTCATCCTCTAAAGCTGAGGTGGTGTGTAGAAACCCACACTGTTGTTCTGCTCGGAAAAGCTGGTCGTGAGTGGATAGTTTATGATGGAATCATAGAATGGTTAGAGTTGGAAGGGACCTTAAAGATCATCAAGTTCAAACCCCCCTGCCATGGGCAGGGACACTTCCCACTAGAGCAGGTTGCTCAAAGCCCCATCCAGCCTGGCCTTAAACACTTCCAGGGATGGGGCATCCACAACTTCTCGGGGCAACCTGTTCCAGTGCCTCACCACCCTCACAGTAAAGAACTTCTTCCTAATATCTAATCTAAATCTCCCCTCTTCCAATTTNAGATTATCAGATACATCTTAGCATTTCTAGAGGACACCACACTGTTCTCTCCAGCTGATTAAGGCACCCCACTCACACTGAAATGGAAGCAGATTTCCGGTGCTGCCTATGGTAGTTCAGTATATATGAGTAGCCCTGGGGCATTTTTTTTTTTTTTTTCTGCAAAGAGTTTACTCTTTCCCTCTCACACCAAATGCAATTTCAGGTAGGAAAGGTAGAAGAGAGACATAAAAATCAATGAACAGAAAATCGAGTGTTGCAGTTCTGCCTGTGAATGCATACAGAGAACAGTACATATCCTTGAGCTGACTTTGTGAATTATACTAATAAACACAGAGCAGTTATCGGTAGTGCTGTGCTGAAGTAATACAACTTCAAGTGAAACTTTCTGGTCTTTCAGAAAATTTCAGTATCCATCAAATTACTAATTGTCATAGAATCATAGAATGGTTAGAGTTGGAAGGAACCTTAAAGATCATCCAATTCCAACCCCCTTGCCATGGGCAGAGGACACCTCCCACTAGAGCAGGTTGCTCAAAGCCCCATCCAGCCTGGCCTTAAACACTTCCAGGGATGGGGCATCCACAACTTCTCTGGACAGCCTGTTCCAGTGCCTCACCACCCTCACAAGAAAGAATTTCTTCCTTGTATCTAATCTAAATCTCCCCTCTTTCAGTTTAAAACCATTGCTCCTTGTCCTGTCGCTACACTCCCTGCTAAGGAGTCCCTCTCCAGCTCTCCTGTAGGCTCCCTTCAGGCAATGGAAGGCTGCTAGAAAGTCTCCCAGAGTCTTCTCTAGGCTGAACTCTCTTGATTTGTCTTCATAGGAGGGGTGCTCCAGCCCTCTTGTGGTTGTTACCTTAGATGTCTAGCTGAGACACGTGGGTATTACACTATAGATACAAGGGCAGACATTTCTGATTCAGGGTTAAAATCACTAATTCTAGCTGTGGTTTTATGAAGGCATCTCCATTCCTGCATGGAACAGTCGCAACATGGAAATGTGGAGATGGGTTTCCATCTCATGGGCTGTGCTGCTGTTGTGACAAGCAGCGATTTCAGGTGTGTGCTGGAGCTCTCCCACAGCCTTTGTAAAATGCTCAGGAAAGCTTTCATCTTAAAGTGGTTTTATGAGATGCATTAGCATGAAGTTCAGTGTTGTTCTATTAACTGTTCCAGAAACAGTCTGTAGACTGAGACTGAATTATTAATTAGCTTTCTTATGTAACAGCTTTGGTTTCCGTAGTGCTTTTTGTCTTAAAGGTTGATGGCCAAAGGGTTTTCCTCATTTTAATGACACGTTTTTGAAAATATACAGTGAGTGTCAAGTCAGTCACCAAATGAAGAGACAGTAGTTTTAAAGGTATGCAATGAGGACTGCTTCTTTCCTCCACCATGCACAGCTTCAAGCACAGGAGCTTTCAAATGAGCGCCACAAGACCAGCTAACTCTTGTTGTTTCTTGTTTTATTTGACTACTATGTAAGTGCTGGACCAGAGCCAAAGAATTCAGCCTCAGCAGAGGCAGCGCTGAGCCTAGACCAGATCCTCTGGCTCTGAGGTTGTGTTTGGACCCTCGTGTCCAGGAGGAAAGGAAAATTACTTTTTGCCAGAAAGGCAGGAAAACCAGCAAATGGAGGCAAAAGGATGGGCAGCCACAGGAGCACTGGGGCTGGTGCTTTGCTCTCGGTTACAAGCATGTAACTGGGTTCATTGAACCCTTAATAGTCTTGTTCCCCAGTCAATACTTTTCTGAGGCTCTTACCTTGGCTTTTGTTTCTTTGGGCTGGCCTTTGAAGCATTACATTTCTGTTAAACCATTTCTTAGTCTCTGGGAATATAGCAAGGAACAATGCAGAATCCCATTAGCTGAAAAATTCAATGCATTTTCCAAGAGAAAAAGAAATCCCTATGAAATTTTAAACAGAGTGCTATGAAATGTTATTAATTGCTTTTTCCACTAGCAATAGCATTTTATAAGTAGAATTAGATCAAAGGACTGTAGATTAATCAAATAAGAATTTCTCCACATGGTGGTGATGTCCCTTTGGATAAATATCGTGCACATCATTGACACTCAGGAGTCTCTGGGATATTTATTCTTCACAAAACGGCAGCTGAGTGACTGACAGGCTGACTTGGCAAGCTGGAGTGTGAACGGAAACCGTCTCTTCCCTGCTGCTCAGGCTCTCTCTGCCGGCACCTGCACAGCTCTTCTGCCTTTCCACTTTTCACAGCAAGGCAGGGAGAAGACCGGTCATTCCTGTTCCCCGCCTGCCAGTGACCAGCCTGTTTGGTAGTATGGGTGGTATTGGTGCCACCTCTTTTGTCTTGAGTTTGAAGTCCCTGCTGGGAGTCTCAGAGAAGCCTGTACAGCCACACAAAGACAAGCAAGTACAGGACTTGTGGGTGCTCTGCAGGGTAAAAACAGGTAATGGAGGCTTTCGGTCTAGAGCATTCATTTTAAACTTCTAGTACCTGGAATTATATTTCTCCATTTTGCAGCGCTGCAAAAGTCCCACATCAATGAGGAATAAAATTCATCAGGGGTAATGAGAACAGATTGCATTGCAGTAAAACCCTACCCTAAGGGGTTTGCACAGGGCAAAATTTTAATGAATAATTGGGAACAAGGAACCTTTCCCCCCTCACATTTAGGTGGCTACCTCTGCCCTTGCAAGCTAGCCTGTCCCTGTCCCGTGTGAGCAGGCAGGTTGCAGGCAGAGCCACCTCAGGTCCTGCCCTGGTGGGTAGCATTATCCAGACTGGGTGTGGGAGGAGAGCTCCATCGTGTGAAGGCACATCGTGACGTTGTCAGTCTCAAGGCTGGAGAACAGGACACAGGTAGGTGTTCAAGTAGAGTCTAGGAAGGTCAAGATCCCCTATAGGTTGGAACTGGGGTTGAACCCCTTCTGCCTGGGGCTTGCAGCCACTCCAGCATCCTTCTGCCTGAGACTGGCCTCATGGGAGGGGGCATGGATTTGGGAGGTGACAACACAGTTCCCAGGCTGTGCAGGATCCATGCTGGCCAGCATCCCCACTGCCTCCTCTCTGCCGTTCCCTATCCTGCTGCCAGCACATGGGTTTTGGCAGGGGCCCATTCAGTTGGGTAGGTGGAAGAGCCTTGTGAGTTGTCATGATTTCCAGTTTTGTGATACTGTGATGCTGTGAAATCGATCTCCAGGGCTATGAAATCATTTCCCTTTGGCCAACGGGGCTCATATCAGAAACTGTCTTGATCACAAACCTTCCTAGCAAGAGCTTTGCTCCTTTAGAAATCAGCTCACACTAGGGACATGTTAAACAAAAATATTGATATTTTAAAATGTGGTGGAAAATTATTTGGCAGGCATGCTAGAAGGGCATTTTCAGTATATTCTTACTCAAATTCGCTGCCCACTTGCTGATAAAAATGGCAATGATCTGCTTCTAAAGAAATGGCATGTTTTCCAAACTCAGTGGTTGATCTGTAAGCTTGAATGAAAACAGATCCCCTTCTGTATTTAAAAAAAAACACCTCAGAAGATGTTATGCTGAGGAACCTGAAGAACAGAATCTTTCCATCCCCTTCCCTTCTCCCAGGTTGTGACCAGTTCTTGGTAACACTAATATTAGGGAATTTGGGGTCTTGTTTACTGCTGAGTTCCTGCTGCTAGGCAGTGATGATTTATTTTTCTTCATCCCAAGGGCTTCATTTGTTCCAGTGCTCGTTGTACCGTGCGGTTTTGAGGATTCAGACAGCCCTTCCGTAAACGGACTTTTTCTTGGCAAACAGGGGTATGATTTTTAGAAAATTAGCAAGGGCATCTTCTGCAGGGATGAGTCGACAGCTGGGCGGTGTGGAGTGGAGGAGGAAAAGGTTTTCCGCAGCTCTGTGGACTCCTGAGCAGGCGTTCCCGACTGTCTTCAACTTTTTCTTCTTTGCTTTCAGAAGCAGCCCAGAGCAGCCCTTCCGTGCTGGGTAATCCATCAAGCAGGGGGCTGCCAGGGCTGGGGCAGGCTGGTTGTCCCTCTCTGGGGCTGAGGCAGGCTGGCTGTCCCGCTCCGGCAGGCTCCACTTCCACGGGCTGGACTCGGAGCGATTGGCCCGTGCGGATCATGTGGGAGAAGCAGGAATCCTGAGTTGTAGCTTTTGGCACTCCTTTTTCTTTTAAAGCGCTTGCTCTTTTCAGCTCCCTAGGGCTTGTTTCCTCCCTCCTTTCATTACCCTGATTATAATCTGGAGTAGCCACAGCGGAGACTGACGGAGTGATTTTAAAGGAGCAGAGATGTTTAAGCAGGTGCCCAGGACTTCTGGCACTGGCTGTTACTACCTAAACTCGGTGTCACCTGAGGGCCAGGAGATGTACTTGCGATTTGATCAAACTGCACGGCGCCCTCCTTACAGGATGAGCAGGATTCTCGCACGTCACCAGCTGCTGACGAAAATTCAGCAAGGTGAGTTACTGGCAGAAGCTCTCTTAAGCCTGGCATTGTCACAGGTTCTTGCAAGTCCCCTCTTTCATAGGGGAACAGGTTTCAATGCCTCATATTTCAAGCTCTTATCCTGTCTCTATCCTGAACTCATCTGCCTAAAGGCAGTTTGAAATAGTCATTCGTACCTTTCTGTTTCTACATATGCACATATACACAGAGAACCCAGAGGCAAATGCTGGTGCCTGCTTAGCCATTTAACTAAATTATCTTTTAATCATAAACTATGCAGTAGCTTAGGTGCTGAAGTTCGTCTTTTCTGACTGGCAGAGCAGTTAGTGGCAGCAGGACATCTGCTCCCATTGCCACAGGTAAAGCAATTTTTACCACTGCCTGTGGTAAAGCACAGCCAGAGAACAGATGATCATCCAGCTAAAAACAAAGCAGAAGTCCAGAGTGGCTGCAAGAAGGCAGCTGGGATAACAGTCTTTGGAAACAAGCGTGTGTAACTGTCAGAGGATTAGAAAACTTGTCACATGTCCTTAAAAGTTGTTGCTGACTTGGCTTTCTGCAGCTGCTTATGCTGTTATCTAGGTAGACATTATGGATGTATTGATTTTATGCATATATATCCACAGCACTAAAGCTAAATGCAGATTGGCCTCAGAACAAATCATTTGGCATGCAATTTAAAATCATATTCAGAATGGGTAATACAAAGATAAATAAAAAAAAGCCAACTGTACAGGTTTTTCCAGATTAAAAAGCAAATCATTACACAGTTTTGTATTGATCATAGTTTGACATAGCATCCTGTTTCCAAGTATTCCACTTTCCAAAGTGGACATGGTCCTACATGCAGAAAAAGAGTATGTCGTGCATTTGTTGTGAAACTAAAATAAACCCCTGAAGATAACAGTCACTTTCTTAACAACTTGCAAAAAGGTGTTTGATTCTGCTAACAAAGGGAAGGCACGTTAGCAAACAATGTTTGCTGTGATATCTGGCAAATATCACAGAAATTGGTGTGAGCTTCTGACCAGCAGCAGTTAAACGGAGTGGCTATTTCTGTGTGCTGCTTTCCAGTAAGATTCAGGGATATAGCGATGAAACTTTTATTGCATTTATAAAGAAAACAATACATAATTCTTTGGCCAGCTTTTAGAAAAAGATGAAAAAGATAGTTTCTGTGGCAATTAGGAAAAGGCAGTTGTTTGCAAGGCGGTCTTGGGAACTGGTTGTGTTTGAAGGATACTGGTCCTCACTACAGCTCTAATTTCAGGAAGGATATTATGTCATTCTGTGTACCCAGAGTAAGTACAGCCTGGGTTGAATGGAAAGAAAGGGTAATTGATTTCTATCCAGGTTTATTTGAAAATATTTTGGGTGCATTGCTAGTACCAGCTGAATTTTCAAGCAGCAGCCGTGGATGGGATGGATCAACACAACTCCTCTCTCTATCCTGGTGCTGTTTAATGTTCTCTCGTGACCCATAACCTATGAGCTGTCTGGGACAGCCAGGGCTGCCAAAACCACCTAGTGGTGCTGAGGCTTTTGAGAGGCTGCGTGGTGGGACAGGAGGGAGTTTCTGAGATGTAACTTTTCTGCAGCTTGTAGCATGGGGAGTCAGTTTGTGGTAGATGATCTCTGTTGTGCTGCCACAGCTTTCCAACCTGTCCCACGCTGAGCTGCGGGAAATAATGTTTGTATTGCACCTTGGTGATGTGATATATGTTTCAGTTCAGTATATGAAATATTTGTTTATTTTGGATCACTAAGAATACATTGTTGATTTCTTCACTTCTTTTTATTGATGGAAAACTGAGGACAGAGTCTGCTGTTAGTTGAGTGTCAGTTCATTAGCAGTAATGAAATTAGACATGCAGATAGATGCCAATGTATGAGTCCATATGTAGGAATGTACACATCTAGTGGAAAATCATAGGCAAGGTGCACATCTTTTCCACAGTGCCCCACAACAGAATAGTAATTTTGTTAAAAAAAGCTGTAATAACAAAATCACTAAGTCTAGCCAGCATAAATCAACCTGAAACCTCCAATTTACCCTCAATGGATGAAACCCTGACAAAACTTTCAGGATGGTTTGCTGGGTGAGCGTGTCTCCCTCTGTGCCTGCCTTGGTCAGAATGTAGATGGTGTGAGGGTACTGCTGTCAATCCCAGTCCCAGTCCCAGAGAGTACTGGAAGAGCACTGTGATATGATGGAGGAATCAGCCTGTCCCTTTAGAGGTGAATGAGTTTTAGCCCATTGGCAAGTATTTGCTACTAACAGAGTGCCATGGAACAGCTTATCAAGAATGTATTGAAAAGTAAATCAGGAGATGCAAGATGAGACCCAAAACTTACTTTCAGTCACCAAAATAAGTGAGCATGTAAATCATTATGTAGTCTCCTTGAATTCATATGTCCTTGAATCATACATTTTAAGGCCATTAAGACAATGCGTTTGAATGCTGCTACCCAATTCTTGTGTTAACTCCTCCCCATCTAATCATTGTTTGAATTATAGCGTCTGTTTAGAAAAACATCCTGCCTGCATTTTAATATCACTGGAACAGTGAATCCTGCCTGGCTAATTGCTTTGCTGAAAACAGATCTGCCATATGTTTAAGTGCTAAGCTGCCTTGGGGCTTGTTTGAATACCTGCGCTCTGCTTCTTGTGCAGGTATTTTTCAGTTGCAGGTTTGCCAACTGGAGGCACCCACAGTAGGAAACACTGAAGTTTTTGCATCAAGGATATTTTTCCTTAGTGAAAGGAATGATTTACAAAATTACAATGTATACAGTGTGCAATGTACAGAGCACTCAAAGCTTCCATTCCAGGGGAGGAACCTGGTTCACTAATGCAGTTTGATGCAAAGCGCTGCATGTACTTCTACCTTTTCAGTCATTAGCTGCATGTACTATTCCAAATGATGCTAAATACTCTATCATATTGTGCAATATAACTTTTCTTCCTCCTTTAAAAATACATTTGCTGAAGAATCTTCCCTTTGTATTTTCCTTTGGTGTTAGTTAAAAATAAACTAAATGAGTCATTAGAGGAATTATGCTATTTAATCATTTCTAAAAAGAAAACCACCACAAGGGAAATGAAAGGAACTAGACTGTTACTTTAATCAGATCATACTTTGAAAGTCCTAAATATTTGGTTTATGTACACCACGGACTCCTTCAGGCAGAATTATATGGTGGCCTGTGAATGTGAGTAGTAATTATCTGTCTGATATTAAATAGGTATTTTCAAAATGTGATCTTTTGATGATTCCCTTTCCCCCATAAGCCCGTTAGTTTCCATGCTGAAGGGGACACATGCCTCAGCATAAAGGAACAGGGTGTAGCATGCTTGGACTGAGGTATTTATTCAAACTGTGTATGCAGTAACTGTATGAGAATTCATAAATGATTCCTCATGTTCTCTTTAAGTAAATAAGGTGGTGACTTTCAAGAATTTATATTACATGAGTCACAAAGTTGTTATTTCTTTCAGAGTACATGGTTAAATTCTGTGGAGAACAGAAAATATAAAAAGTAGCTGTGGGTAAAAAGAAGTGAAGAATTAAGATCATACTCTGAAAATGTTAAATTGAAATAGTTGGCTGTGCAGTAATGGTAGAGTGTAAATCAAGGTGAATGGAGCCCCATCTGCCCCTGCACAGCCTGGCATCGCCAGTAAAGAAGTGTCCCCATTCATCTAGAATAGAATTTGATTCTTAGACTGTACTTTCAGTGAGAAAATAATACAAAGAAATAAATGAAAATAAGACAAATTCCTAACCTCAGTGAGTAAATTCCTGCCCGGAGTGAGTAATGCTCTGTGATTTGTCTCAGTTCATGCCCACAGGCAAGAGAAGTTGAAGAGAATCATTCAATGGGCCGATGTCAAAGCATACTATAACTTTTCAAGGCAAACTCTCTGTTCAACAATCAGCAGATGTTTTATACTCTCATATGTTGTGAGTTCAGTTTTGATCTCTTTTGAGTATCGTTACCCCTGTGTCACCTGTGTTTGTCTGGTTTGAGCGAGCGCTGGAGGTATAAACAAATGCTCTTTTCTGTCTACAGTCTTCCCTTTGGAGCTAGTTCAACATGTTTAAGTCTTCTCTTTTCTGAGCATGAGTACAGTTTGTGGAAAGTGTTACAGAGGGATGCGAGTGACTTGGCAAAAATTGTGCATTTTATGTGACTTTCAATTTCAACTGTTAATGTAAAACAAGCCGAGTATCAGCAATAGACAGCTGTAATGTATTCCCATACTCAAAGGGAGAATTTGGAAGTCACGTAAGTGAAAATGTTGCAGTCATAGGCTACATTTAAAAAGCCTGGATCCCATTCTGGATGTGCACACAGGTACGCAGTACTTGTCCATCCCTGGAGATGGGAAACAGGATATGCTTATGTAATTAAAGACTGTGGTTTTGTTCAGACATAGAAAGAGACCAAAATATGGTTGTTCAGGCAACATGAACCATAATATTTCCCATATTCTGGATGCCAGCCACTTAACCTACACATCTTTAAACCTTATTATCCAAACCCATGGTGGTAAAAGATTAACCAGTAGGATTCAGCCTTGGCGGTAATAGTGCAGACACCCCTGCTTAGGTCATCTCTGACCAGTGCCAGTGACCTAATGCCTCTTGAGCTTGTGGGGTGACTCTTGGCAGTAACAGTTTGTAGTTCCCATTGAACCCCAAGTGCCTTCGCTTGTGGTGGCCCCATGTCTGTTGTCCAGCTCGGCAGGCATGAGAGGACAGGTCTGGGGTTGGGCTGGCCCAGGGCACTCAGAAAAGCATCCTCAGCTGCAGAACTGCCTTGCAGACCTCATGTGGGACATGGTCCATCACCCCCTCCTGTGTCAGACCTGTGCAGGGCAGAGGTGTGCTTACAGCAAAGGGATTTTTGAGTCCATTAAACAGTATCAATTCTTGATTAAGTCCATGAAAAGTGTGTTTCTTACAGTATCTGAAGATCTATTACAAACTGACACCCTACCTCACAGGAAGCTTCTTCACCATCGTATTTCCTTTCTTACACACTCTCTTTCCTCAAGTCCTCAGCTAAAGTCCTCCTAAACATGGAGAAACTGGAGTTCTTCAATTGAATTTTAGGATTTCTTTAAAATTATTTTGTTCTAAACTTGTACCCTGAAATGGTTGGGGCATTTATGAGAACCTTTCACACAAAAAATGTGAACATCCTGGGGGGTATTTATAAACTCAGGGTGCCCTGAGGTGTGTTTATAAAAACGAAACAAAACAAGAAAAAGCAGTGTGAAAGATTGCAGTCCAGCTAATTAAAGTTTAACAAAGTTGTACTTCATAGACAACTTTCACTGGAGTCACTACATAGCAAAGAGGTTCAAAAGCTGAAATTATCAGGAAATATCTATGTGGTATGTATCAAGAAATGGCCTAGGTGGTACTGCAGATCAGACTCGATGACGGGTGGCTCCTTCTGGCCTTACAGCTTCACAGCCACCGAGTGCTGGTGACACTTCTGCTGACACGTGCAGCTTGGACGCTAAGAAGGAAATCTTGGCTGTTCCTTTAAGTTAGGGACTTTTGCTCTTGATTTCACTGAAAGCAGGATTTCAGCCAAGGTGAAATCTTAACTTGGAACGTTTTTGTTTTGAAATTGTTTGTGGTGAAATGAACAGCTGCAGTTGGGCTATATATCTTCTGTATTGATCACTGAAGAGAATTTTAATTTTCACATTAACCTTATTGTATAATTAGAGCCAGTAACATTAAAAGACATTTGATCCAGTAAATGCAGGATGTATGCTATATAAACGAATCATTCATGTGATAATAATTATATTTTTTTTAGTTTCAATTTAGAAGAAGTAGTGATAAGTCACTGGGGTATACAAAATGCTGCGTAACAGAAGTAAAATAGAAATTACTCACAAAAATAGATTAATTAAAAGAATCTGCCCATAGTACTTTTGTTACTGGGAGACTCTTATGTCTGTATTTATACATAAATCCCTGAAAATAAAGTGCTGTATTTGTGCCCTGAGCACCATAAGTGTTAATTAAAAAAATCTGCAGATCTAGGTACCAGCCAGATAGCGTTTTCATCTCTAGGCAATAGATCCTTATGGACTTGTTTTTTCTCCATTTTGGTTCAAATGCAAGCACTATGAAGTCATTCATAGCATCTTAGCCATAGTCATTGTTTTTATCTTCCTTCTATCATACAATATTGTCAGACTTTTAATTGTACTTAATTATATGAAGTGTTTCTTATATTTAGACTAGTGCCTAAACCTCCAATGGAAGGGACTGAGAAAATACGTCCCTTGTAGTTAGGTTATTAGGTTATTAAACAGTTGTCTGTAGCTGAGTTTGTTGCACCTTGCAACAGCTACTTTTGAGGGTAAAATGCTGAATTGCATGGCTTGTGGGCTTGATCCAGCATATGCTAGTTGTGTAGTTTCTTATTTATATTTACTTTATAGGTATTTGAATGCGGGTGAGTGAGTAAACCCTCACCTTCGTGCCTCGTAAAATTTTCATGCGTGTGCTTTTGCTTAAAAACCAGTTGAGTTTCCCCTCAGGTTCAGTTCAACAGGTCAGCTGAGCTTACTAGAGCAAATCATGACAACCCTAATTGCACACCATAACATAGTGGGGGAGAGGAGGGTTTGAGCACCTTGAGCTGGACTATTTAAAAGCTATTTAAGAGCAGACAGCATGATTCAGAGAACTTGGGAGCATTATGGCTCAGCTGAAAAGAATGTGCATGACTCAGCCCGAAAACACGTTGTGGCTTTTCATCTATCCTCTGTTATAGGTGAGGAGGTTAGTTCTATGGGGAGAAGAAATTCACTCCTTAACACTTCAGACTGTGTATGACTAACATACACCCGCAGATGAGCAAAAGTTTCTGTCCTTGCGACAAGTTAGGTGAACTCAGAGAAATAACTTAGTTTAAAATATGGGCTGCACAGTACATCTTAAGTAAATACCATCTGCCAAGCATGGAAGCTGCCGTGCTGGAACATACCAGACGCTTCGCTTTCCACTCAAAGTCCTTTGCCAAAGAAGGACTCTGCCCTGCAACGTACTCAGATGAATCTTCCTCTGTACTAAAGGACCAAAATAATAAATCCTAATAATGTCAACTAGTATTGTTTTAATGAGCTAGATATTACAGGCCTTTGGCAATAGTTGTGCTCTCTTTTAATAGGATTGTGGTTGGAGGAAGGCCTGTTTGCGTGAGCAAAGTTTTCAGGATTTGGAAGCAAAATTTGTTTATATATATTTATTGTTGTCTCTCTCATTTAATTCTATGGCCTAAAGGGTATGTGACTTTTTCCCCTCTTAATGTGTCACTGGTATCTTCCATGATTTGTTTACTTTATTGATTGTGCTGTGTTTATTTCTAATTCTCCATCACTCGAGTGGTTTAGGAGTATGGGAAAAAGCAGTAAGTTCTAAGTGGAATTTCTGCATATAATTCTAGCTCTTATCCTCTTTAGTCACAAACATGTGCCCACCAGTATCCCCCGCCCCCAAAACCTGTCATCTTTCTGGGATATTTCTCAGCTTCCTTCTTGAAACCACATTTGCTGGAAAATATGACGTCCTCTCATTAAGGAAGGGTATTTCCGTATAGGCTGCAGTACAGCTCTTACTGCCAAATGTGTCCAGAAGTGAGGATGATAGCACAGCTTTTACTCTTCTCCAGCACTTCTCTATGAGGGAGCCGCTACCTCTGCAGATGCAGATCCCCCGGCATGCCCTGAACCCTGTGGTTTTTTCTCTAGCTGTCCAACAAACCTTCCCCTTTCCTTACTACATGCATCCTTTGTGTGTAAAATGTGCCTGTAAGTCAGAGCAGGCATCTGAACCGCTGAATAAGAGGAACGGGAGATGCGAAAGTAAATAGTTCTTATTGTGAACTGCCTTTCTATTCCTGCATATATGCAGAAGTAAAGTCTGCTAACAAACCAAATACTTAAGTCTTTTATCATAATGTCATACTATGCAGCAGAGAGTTTATATTAGCTAACTACAACTCTGTTCTTCTTTTGAAATCAATATGCCAAATTTTTTGTAAAATCAGGACCTGCAAAGATTACTCAAAATAATTATCCCCATAACTGCAGCATCATCAAGCATCCTTCCAAAGAACCTGAGGTTTGAAGAGGGACCAAAGATATAAAATGACTCTATATTTGAGAAGGGAGTGTCTGTCAGCACTGGAATCACATGGGCGTAGGACTCGTGTGAAAGGCACAGTCCTTTTGCATCCTTCTGGCTTCAGGAAAAGGCAGAACCATTAGTATTTCCTAGTCTCCAACTGGTATGGGAGTGGGAGTCTGGACAGCACAAGACTCTCAGAGCTGCACAATGTGGCTTTTTCATAATATATTTGGCAAACTGAAATGTTCTGTGGGATGAATCTAAGTCTTGTGTCTTTAATTGCATCTGATGGCAGCAGCTGAATATCTAATCATTTTGTAACTTCAAAGATAATGGCTTTCTCTTCCTTCAAACATTTATCTGAAGGGGATAATGTAAAATCCAAAAGTTAATGCTTGGCACAGACAGTGAGGCAGTAAGTCCTTGGCTTTTAATTTTTTTTCTTTTTCTTTTTACAGCTATATTTAAATATATATTTTTGCGGATTTTTTAAACCTGCCATTCTGTCAGCTTCACTTCGTTAAAAGTGTGGCGATCTGCCTAGGTCTTATGCAGAGCTAAAAGGAGTTTATTTTCTTTTGAATTCAGAAAGCATTGGACTGTATCTGGTTTAAAAGTTTCTTCCAAAGTATTCACAAATACTTTGTCCAAAACCACTTTATCACTCAAATTGCTGATTCTGCATTAAAAACAGACACCCCTGCCAAAACCCAAGCCATTGCAGCAAAAGCTACATTACATACCACTGCCTGAGTGATGTAGCCTGGATCAAATAATACCGGTGCTGATTTACGGCCGGGATTATTATATCTTCATCCAGTGCTTCATGCCCAAAGCCAGAACTGCCTTCATCCCGCCGATGGCCGTTCAGACATTGTGTGCGTGGTGCTACCTGAGGGCAGTGCTGTGGCTGTAGTTCATCTCTGAGCTACTTCAGGCCATCGCTCCCCAGCAGCTCCCAGCCCTGATGTCCTCGCCAAGGGGCCGCGGGTGCCATCGGGAGGCGGTGGGGTGCCCTTGCAGTGGCACAGGGGGCATGAGGCTTTGTCTGTTCCGACCAAGAACGATCTATTCACCAGCAGCTTCTGAAGGAAGGAAAAAATTTCCAGTGACATTTTACTCCTCTTTTATGTGCAGCTATTTTTAGAGGGCGCTGCTGCCAGTCATGTCAAATGCTTTGTGTCTTTTGAGTTTTCACTGAACTGCATAATAAGCATTTCAGCTTCCGGGTGCATAATGGCAGTGTTATTTGCTGAAAGTCTTATTATTTCAAGTGGCCTCTCATCTTAAGATCAGTTCATTAATTTTGGCCTCTGAAGTTTAAGAGGAAACAATTGCAGTTGCTAAAAAAAAATTAAATTCTTTTCAGCAATGCGTATTTTCTCTAATACTGGGTTCTGAAAGTCTATTTTAAGACTGACAAAGCGGATGATCCACATTTCAAGGCTGTAATCTGGCTTCTGACATCCGTAGCTGAGTTGTGAAGCTGGGTGAGAGAACAGGACTATCATTGAGGGAAATTTAGTGCCTTTTCTGTTATTTGGATTATCTTTTTAGTCTGAGAGTGACAAACCACTTTGCACCTCAGGTGCTCATGGAAAGCCATAGCAATGAAGAGCTGTGAGGGGGGATCACTTATGTTCCTGTTAGCCCTGTTGTACATAGCCACCTCCCACAGTCACTAGTCTAAGGGCTACTCCTGACACACGGTTGGTGGCCCAGAGCCCAGCGTGCGTCCCACAACACACCCATGAAGTACTGCTGTTGCTCTGTCACTGCTGGCAGCCAAGCTTGCCAGGGTGCCATGGACATGAAACATCAGGTGGACACATACAAGAGCAGAGTAAGATCATGTTGGCTGCTTGTCTATGGTGTAGAAGCTGAGCAGCCAGTTTGCCTCATTTTGTCTCTCTGTCTATCTATCTTTGTGTAGATATTTTTACAGATATTCTATATAAGCCCAAAAATTAGATTTCTGAGGGCACTAGGCACAGTAAATCCAAAGATTTAAACAGTTCACTGTTGCTAGAAGTTCCCATGACTCAGAATTTTCTTGTCTGCCCAGGGCACAGGGAGCACTGCTCAGTCCCAGAGCCAGCAATCCCCCCTCATCTTTCTGCAGAGTATCCTGTCAGCTCTTAGAGATGTGAAACAAATTAAATTCTGTAGTCATTT
Source organism: Thinocorus orbignyianus (assembly GCA_013400375.1). Taxonomy (NCBI): domain Eukaryota; kingdom Metazoa; phylum Chordata; class Aves; order Ciconiiformes; family Thinocoridae; genus Thinocorus; species Thinocorus orbignyianus. The sequence goes on from VXBW01001215.1 coordinate 274,498, forward strand.
AGCTTATATATATAGAAATTAAGATTTCAAATATTGTAGAAATCAAAAATTTTGCCCCATGCAACTATCATTTCACCATCCTGCTTTGCTTTATTCTAGCAGTACTCCTTTCTGTGCTTTTCTGGCACTGAGGAAGCTGGTCTCCAAAAGCTTTGTTCATTAGCTCTCTGATAGCTTCCAATTAGAATCATAGAATGGTTCAGGTTGGAAGGGACCTTAAAGATCATTGAGTTCCACCCCTTCTGCCATGGGCAGGGACACCTCCCACTAGACCAGGTTGCTCAAATTAGGACCACAGGCCAGGGTTGCTCAAGGCATCCTCGTCTGGACTGGCTCTACAAACAAGATCCTGCAAAACATATGATATGGATAAAAGAGTGTATATTACTTTATCATAGCCCTGACTTGGGACTGTTTCCTGCTTCCTTGACAATAATGGTATTTTGGACTTGTCATGCCCTGACATCAGAGGTTTTATTTCAAACCAGTTATTTTTGCATAACTAAGTACGCACAGGTTATTCAAGAAACCACTCGCTTACTTGACTTTAACAAAATAATTGTGTGTTAATCAGAAATGCCTCAGACCTTTGAAGTTGCGTTGTTCTAGAAATTTGTGTTCTAGGCCACTTCTGTGAAGACTTTGGTTAAGTGCTGCATTGCTGTTGGACTTTTGTTGGGCATGTGGACTACAGTTATTGTACTGCAGGAAGACAGTCTTCATCAGCCACCACATGTGAACAAGTCATATGAGGAGAGGCTGAGAGAACTGGGCATGTTTAGTTTGGAGAAGAGAAGGCTGAGGGGAGACCTCATTGCCCTCTACAACTATCCAAAAGGACGTTGTAGAGAAGTGGGTGTTGACCTCTTCTCCCAAGTGAATAATGACAGGACCAGAGGAAATGGTCTGAAGTTGCAGCAGGGGAGGTTGAGATTAGATATTAGGAAGAATTACTTTACTAAAAGAGCGGTCAGACACTGGAACAGCCTGCCCAGGGAGGTGGTTGAGTCACCATCCCTGGAGATATTTAAGAAACTTGTAGATGTGGCACTTCAGGGCATGCTCTAGTGGCCAAGATTGTAGGGGTCTTTTGTGTGTGTATGGTTGGATTCGGTGATCTCAGAGGTCTTTTCCAACCATGATGATTCTGTGAAGTTAAATGAGCACTAGAGGAAGACTGTAGTCTAAAAATCCTGGAAATAGCCCATTGTAAGGCTTTAATGAGGACCAATATAAAACTACCGGCATAGAGAACCATTTACTCCCCACGCTGGCAGGGCTTTTTATAGCTTCCGTGGTGTCTGCTGACTGATTCTGAAAGCAGAAAATTCTTCAAAACACGGTGGTCCCAGTAAAGAGCAACTGTAGCTTTTAAAATGCAAGATGAATCCTTAAAATTATACAGAATGTTAAGGTTGAGGTGCAAATAGTTGCATGCACATGTTTTCTTGTTCAGCAGAACATTTCTGTTATTACAATGCTTTCTTCCTCCTCAGCAACTGAAGCTGACAGTTAACAACTTTCTGGTCTATACTATTGCCATGTTTTGTAGAAAACATGAAAAACTGAAGTCGTAGAATAATTGTCTGTAGTGAATAGTCAGTAGAGATGGCCACAATCCATTTAAAATGAATCAAAAATACACCACCCATTTTTAAAAAGTACTCCTTGTTGACTATGTAGCAGCTGGAAAACTATAGCAAGTTTTAATTATCGTCAGAAAACAAAAAGCTCTTGCCAACACATGCTGGTTATTATCAGCAGCTGCTGTATGCTGACATACTCTTTCAGCTTGTATGAGGCTCAGCTGTCTTAAACAATCATTGTAAAATGTAAAATAGATTTATAGTGATGATCATTTCTTGTTAGATACTTAACTACTGATGTAATTCGTACTGAATTTGGGTTCGCGTCTTTGTTTAAGATGTAATAAAATTACATAAAATTACGATTAATGTGTCATATAAGAGGCACAAATTGTATGGAATAGGAATTTGAAATATTGAACTGTGGTGCTTTTTTAACAATTAATTAAAAAAAATCAAATTCCCTGTTGTCATGTGTTTAGCACTTGTGGAAATGTAAAATTTTACTTTCTGCCTTTAAGTAGCAATTACTACAACTTTATCACAAAAGATACAAATTAATTTGATAATTTAAACAAATCTTTTTTTTCTATATCATCCTTCCGTTTGCAGAAGTGGAGATCTTTATGGCAGTGGCTGTTGTCAAATCAGACGATGCATTTTCATTTATTGCATAATTTAGTAGTTTGGTTTTTTGACAATAACGTATATCTAGAACCTTTATCTGCTCTGAACTGGAAAATTGGTGATTAACTTGATTTTTCATTATCTTATATTCTCCATTATGTCATTAATTTTGCACTGAAAAGTATGTGCAAAAGGTATCAGGCAATCTACACCTTAACCTGGAGGGAAGTTTTACGTTCAGCAGACTGGACTCTTGAAGTTTTAAGTAGTTCTTCAATAGGGATTAAAAACTTGCATGAGACTCCACATAGTTGTGTTTTAACAAAAAGATTATTTACTTTTGGACTTGAGTTGTCATCCAATGTGTTCTTTAATCAAATTGCTGTACTGAATACAGTTCAGATAATAATGTACTGAAGTACAGTTCAGATTCTGTTTTTAAGCAGGACTCAGGTGATATTCAGTCCTAGAAAACAGGCAGTGTACATGCAGTTACATACTCGCTTCCCACCAGCTAAGGGACATTTTTCTTTCCTGTCTCAGAGACCCAGAGTTCAGATCCCTGAACACATCCCAGCAAAGAAAAACACTGTGCTAAAACAAAACAGCACTAGTTTGCAGGCAAGTAGTCTGTGCAGGAGCATCACAGAAGCATCACAAAGTGCAAGAAATCCACCTGGTTGTAGTCTGGTGTTCAGAAACCATGACTGCTGGTTTGATAACAGTCTTCTTCACTGAAGCTTATTAGAACCTCCAAACCTTTAACGAACAAGAACCTCCAAGGCATCAAGACCAAAGACTTTACAGAATCACAGAATTTAGGTTGGAAGAGACACTGAGAGTTCATCTAGTCCAACCCTGCTCAGCACAGTGACAGCTAAATCAGGTTGCTCTGGACTTTGTCAAGTTTAGTTCAGAGTGGCTCCAAGGACTGATACACCACAACTTCCACAATTTCTGTGGGCAACTTGTGCCAGTATTTGAACATTGTCATGGTGAATTTTCTTTTCTTTTATATCTAATTGGATTTACAATGCTGTAACTTGTTTCCATTGCCTTTCATCCTATAGGTGTGTACCTCTAAAAAACGTCTGGCCCCACTTTTCCGTTTAAGTAGATGAAGCCAGCAATAAGCTCTCCTAGCTTTAGTCTTCTTAAGGCTGAACAAATCCAGCTCTGCCCTTCTTTCCTCCCATGTCAATCCTTCAGCCCTTTGATCATCTTGATGACCTTCTGCAGGGCTTGCTCTGGTACACCCATGGCTTTCTTTTGCTGGGGAACCCCAAACTGAACAGAGTAGTCTCACAACTGTGGATTAGAGAGGAATAATCACTTACCCTGATCCACTTCCTGCATCTTTCCTGACACCTTAGCCCAGTATGAGGGTGGCCTCCTTGGCCAAAAAGACACAGTGCCTGCTTGTATTCAGTTTGTTTTCCAACAGGATTCTGGAGTTCTCTTCTGCAAGGACTGTCCCCATCCACAGGGATGCCTTGTTGCAAAGGGTTATTCCATCTCAGCTGCAGGACTTTACATTTACCAATGTTGAATTGTATGAGATTCTTGTCAACCAATCTCGCCAACCTATCAACGTCATTTTGAAAAGCAGCCCTCCAGCACATCCACAACTTCTGCATACTTTGGTATCATCTACAAACTTGCTAAGAGTGTACTTTATTCTGTCATCCAGGGTGCTAATAGAGACTTTAAACAGTATCAGTCCATTATCAATCCCTGAAGGATGCTGCTACTAACCAACCACCAGCTGGACTTTGTACTGCTGATCACAGACTGCAAGACTAGTGGTCCAGCCACTTATCACCCACGTTATCCATTGTTCACTCACCTGGTTTGGCTATTAGGATGCTATGGGGACAAGGAGGCAAGCCTACTTGTTCTGTCTCCTTCCCTAACAACAAGCAAGAGAACAGCCCATTGGCTATGGTGAACCAAATGCTATGTCTATGAATGACCCAAGCTCAAGATCTTGCTAATATTCCTATGGCATAAGCAACAGTAAACCTTTCTCACTTGTAACTATTCTCCTCTTCAGTTTTATATAAAGTAATAGCTATACGTCAGCACAGGTAATTGAACCAGGACTTCCAGCTCCACCGACCTGTGCCATAAGCACTGTGCTGCAAAGTCAGTCCCTGTAAACCTTCCAGTTCTGCAAGGACCTCTGTAGTGTATCTGTAATTGATTGAATGAAGCTAACCTACAGTTTTCTTCTGCAGTCTTTAAATAGGAAAATATGAGAAAGCAGAGGAAAAGGAATTAACTCTCGAGCCTTGTTTAGTTATGATTTGTCTTGGAAAACTGTTGATGTGTATTCAGTCAAATCCAATGAGTTGATGCCATTTGAATTAAATTGTTTTATATCAGCCTGAGGAGGTGCAGATTAGTTTAAGAAAATATGGGGCAAAGGAGAGATGCAGGATGAGATAACGGGGGAGCGACAGGTCTGTTCCACCCTTCCCAGTATCTTTACTTCCCGTGTACAGCATGAGGTGGGGCCTTGCCAGAAGAACAGCTGAAGAAGCCACAACTGAGATCAAATATAAGGCAAAGGAGGGGTAAGGAGACACACAAGGTGGGTCACTGCTGTCACTGCTGCAGGAGATAAAGGAGTCCACCAAAAATATTCAGGGCTGCTGAATCAGAAGTTGTTTTTCAGCCTGACTTCTGAGTCGTGCTCTTGCTGGCGGCAGTATTTAAACTGCCTTTCCCCATTTAGGATTACAAATATGACTCAGGTAAATGAGGGCAAGTACATGCAGGTCTACTGCAGGGATGTACACGTAAGAAAATGAAGCTGCACAGTTTTTTGTTCCTGTAAAAACAGAAGAGTTTGGAGCTAAAGCTAGGCATGCAGTTATTGTTACTGACTGTTTTTTTATATCCTCTGCCCCAATTCCTATCAATGGAGGAAAAATAAAAAACCCAGATAACTAATCCATATTAAAAAAATTAATAAAAAATTTTAAAGGCTGTCAGAGATTTCTTTTTCATGACCACGGTAGTTGTCTGGAGGAATTAGCTTAGCCAGATAAACAGTTTTACTGGTTTTCACTTTTGATGGCTTTAATAGCAAATCATTCATTAAAAAAAAAAAAAAAAAACAACAAATAAAGAAGCTCTGAAGTACCAGTTTAAAGGATTTTGACCTAAAAAATCCTGAAGTACTTCAGATTATAAGGAGTCCACTGTGATTCTGCATCTCGAAAAACTAGAAAACCTTACTAGAGTCTCTTCTTCAATAGAATGTTTTGTACCACATCAAAACCAGAAGCAGTTCCCACTGGCTAGCAGAAATAATTAAGCTTACCATTTATTATAAGTGGTGCTGTGTGTTTTCAAAGTGAAGCGTGAGTTTAAAGATGTGTTATTTGAACCTCCCTGACCTTCCTCTCCAGACCATTCAAAGCATTTGATGTAAACAAAGTGAGAGGTGTTCAGCACCCATTGAAAACACTGGTAGCTCTGGAACATGGGATCTGTAGCTGTTACTGCAGTTTGAAGATCAGAAGAAGAACACAGCAAAGCTGAGAGATTCTGATGGAGGATAGATGGTAACAGCAGCAGAGCCAAAGTTACAGTTCCAGACTCCCTAATGCTGTGTTAACACTGCTTTTCCAGAACAGAAGAACGTGCAAAAGGCATACCAGCACTAAAATAATAGCATTTATTTCATGGGGCATTGCACCTACAGCTCTTTCCAAAGGAACTGGTGAAGATACTGGTATGGCAGTAGCAAGGTGACAGATGTGGCAGCCATCGGGTGCCTAAAATCTCTGCACATCAGTAAGATGGCACCAGTCAGGACATGTAGCTAGCATGGAGCACCCTGGGGCAATCCTTGACCTTTTTTAAAAACAACGGCACATAACATGTCTGTCACATAACTGAGCTGAAACTATAGCCAAAATTATCTCCATTAAACACCCAAACAAAGCTTCTTGTACTGACAGCAGTATCAGTAATGGGTTTGAGTCTCGGAGTGAGCCGGGTAAGGGCAGGGGCTTGTTTCTGCAGCACTGGCTGTGGCCTGGGTGCTGGTCTGGAGAAGGCAGCAGGTCAGTGCTCAGTCCCCCACGCCAGGCAGCATCATTGGACATGCAATGCAGATGAAATGCATGTTCTTGCCAAAAAGGGGTGATTTTGTCCTTGGCTGCTTCTTTCCTCCCTTGGATTAAACCTGGTAAAAGCGCAGCTGCAGGATGACTTGCATCAGGCTATTTGCTCAAAAGAAAATAAATTATTGTGCTTGCATGGTTTTATTATAAGAGAAGTGGTAAGAATATGTAGCGAGAGACGAGACCGCTTCTTTTCCTGTCAATAAGCAGCGTTACTGAATCAAAAGCAAATTCTGTAGCTACACAAGCAGTGTAGACAGAGGCAAAAAAGCAACTCCGTGTATTGGATTTGTTTGCACATTTCTAATGTGTCCTTATTTTGTAACACGGCAGAATTATTTTAAATAGACATTTCAAAGTTTCTTAGTTGGAAATCTAGTTAAAATGTAGCAAGGGTATGCACAGAACAAATTTAAAATTTTAGCTCCATGTTTGTGTACAAGAATCCAGAATAAAATTGCCTGCTTGGATTGTGCTGCCTTTATTATCTGTGGTACACTGATGTTTGCAACTCTCTTGATTACAATTGGAAAGTGGTGTTATTAAACAGGGTCTCTCATTCTTAACAAAAGTTCCCTAGAAACTGGCAGGGCTAAAGGATTTAAAGGTCTCATTCTGAAATGCAGATCATATCTTTTTATTAAGAATTTCTTCATGGATATTGGAAATGTAAAGTTGACATTTCAAGAGGGAGCACTGCAAGCAAAGCACACAGTGCTTAGGCAGAGGAAAGCCAGATTCTCTTGGCATTATTCATAAAGAAAAATATTGGGAGCTCATGTGAATCAGCAGGTAGGAGGTTGCAGCATGCCAGTAATATCACAGTGCTCTTCAGCATGCTTGGGAAATGCAGAGATTCAAAACAGTTCTAAGCTCTTGATTTAATTGCTTATCTTTCTGCTGGTCCGATTTTACTCCTCTATTTGCTTTACTTTCTTGCCTTATCACTCTCTACCACAAGAAATAACAACATAGATTTTGGCCCTATATTGTGCATCTGCCTACAGAGATAACTTTCTGTAACTGTCGTTTTCATTTTGGTATTTTCCCCTTCCTTATCACACTACACACATGCTACCTCTTCCAAATCTCCTTACAAAGTATGCTAACAAAGTGCTTTTACATGTTTGACAGAACTCTAGCTTGCACAAGATCACTGATCAATAAAAAGAAGCTGTCTAAATAAAATTTTCATATTTATTTTTAGTTTATGTACATTTTATTTCAGTGTTTATGCATATTTTAATTTGATTGCACAGAGTTTGCTTGTATAGTTGCCCCTTTCACCCTTTTTTCTTCTCCTCTTGCCTCCCTACTCTGTAAACAAAATGAAATGGAAATATGCCCATAAGATGATAATTTAAAAAATAAAAATCACAGATTTTGAATGTTTTCATTATATATCCACTGTAGCTAAGAATATGCAGGTTTATATTTGGGAACCTACTTTGCTGTACATTAACAAATCAGAGAAATGAACACTTATCTGCAGACACACTCATGAGCAAAAATAACATGTTCCCAAGTTGGTGTCATTTGGGGAGGCTTTCCCAGCAGCTGGGAAAACAGGACTGGGTGGAAGGCAGCTCTGACAGAGCTTCTCTGATAGAGGGGAAACCAAGATGAGCCTCTGGAAGTCCCTTTGCGTGGCCATGCACTGTTCTGAGCAACAGCCTGACCCTACAGAGACACTACCAGACAGGCAGCAGTAAAATGTCCTTGTACACTAGGGTTGGGGTGATTTACTTCATTCAAGGTATTCTCGGTTCTTTTTGCTTCAGTGTGGTTTTTTGTCTATAGCTTGTTCACGTGCCCTTGCCCTGAAGCAGTACAAGAAGTGATCATACCTGTAGGGTATAGCTGCTTGTGAACCACACGCTCTCATGTCTTACTTTTGAGTGCATCTTCCCATAATGTTAGATATACATGAGAATTTAAACTCACAGAAGGTAGACTGAATTAAGGATCCCAGTCTACCTCGTATGTGTTCTAAGATGCTTGCAATAAATCATGATTCAGCTACACAAACATAGCATATATTCTCGGTGTATTCTAAATAACGCTTCCATGCATCACAGAGAAGATGAAACACATCTATGAAAAACACTCTTTAGTGTTGACTTTGCACATGAGAATTTTGGAAGCGCTCCAGCAACAAGGCATCCATAAGTCATATGTTTCTTCCTGTTTCCCACAATGTTTTATTTCCAGGTCTACCTGTGAATGTCCCACCTCAGACCCATGCAGGAGATCCTGCTCTGCCCTGTGGACACTCAAGGGCAGCACGCTGGGAGATGTATATCCCAGGGGGCTCTTAGCACTTTGTCAGCTTGACCACCTCAATTAATTGTGTGGTAGTTTATTGTGGGGCACTGTGGTGGTCCCTCTTGAGCTTTTGGGTGACACGGTAATCGAAAGGCCTTTGGCTGTGCACGCTCTTCCTTATTGACCCTTGTAGCTGTGGCCAGGTGTGGAGCCAGCACACAGAGATGGATTGTTCTGCAGTGGGCTGCGCCGTCCTTGCAGCACGGTGTAGATGCCACAGAGGAGATGTTTGTGGGGTGTTACAAAACGGCTTGTGACCCAGGAGAGAAATGATGAGATCACGAGCACCGAATACTGGTGGGACCGCCGGGGTGGCAGCTGCTGCCTGTTGCAATCCCTGTGGCACAGCTGCATGCAGACAGGAATGTCTGGCATGGAGGGAGTATGCCAGCGAGGGGATTACATGGTCACGGCAATTAAGACAACCAGGAATGCATCGAGTAGCTTTGCATAAGGCTCTCGAGGTTAGCTAGAGGCAGCCGTGCAGATGCGGGTTTTGAACATCACCCCAGCCCAGAAGTTAGGTGCCATCCCTAAACTGTGACAGGTTTAAATAGTGGCTTTAATGAGTGGCTGCCTTGGTGCTTGAAGTCAATAAGCAGTGTCCCTGCGGGGATTTGAGAGAGAACCCAGGGATGGTGACCATGGCAGAGACATGTGAGACAGTATTTGCCTCAAGATGGGTTACTTTAGCTGAGTTGGGCTGGTGGTGGGGTTATTTGTTGGCCTTGAGAAGCACATCAATAGAAAGGTTTGCAGATACAAGGTGACCCCCAAAGCAGGTAGGAAAGGATCTGCTGGCAATGTGCATGATGCTGTCATGACCTTGAGATCTGGCATTTAACCTGCTTGAGGAGAAGGAATCTCCTTTTGCTCTGAAGAGAATAATTACCTTCTCGGTGTCAGTCCTTGCACTTACTTACCTGGCTGCTGTTGTGTATTGAAACCGCATTTTGGGTGACAGGAACTGCAGGAAGAAGATGGCATCACTGTTTTGGTTGGTAGAGAGCACCATTTGGCTGACTGAAGGCCAGACAGTGGTGCCTACAAAGCCTCTTAGGGGCCAGTGTTCTCAGTGTCTTTGAATGCACCCAGAAAGTGCAATTTTCATCACTGTAGCTGCTCCGTACCACTGTAGCGGGGTGTGCAGTGCTGCATGATATTGCAGTTGTTTATTTTGACACTGCTTGTTGTGTCCCTATGTGGGATTAAAATGATGAAAAGCTCTAGATACAGGTTTGTGCCTCTTCTTTATTAACTAAACTTTCAGAGACTTGTGTAGTTTTGGGTCATAACATTTGATTAAAAAGTAAGTGAGCATTAAAGTACCAACTTTTCAAGTGTTCCTGTAGCAATTAAGTGGTGCAGAATAGGCAAGAAAATTGGGAAGTGCAGTGTCCTTTGTAAGCTGAGCATCAAGCAGTGAGTGATAATGGAAGTGAAGTCTCCAGCAGGGACACTGCCATCAAACACACCCTCTGTAGAGCCAGGAACTCTGCATAAAAGCCTGGCCTAATTTGTCTGATCAAAGCTTCTTGTCAGATTCAAGTGCAGACTTTCCCCACCTAGGCTTTTTGTAGGACAATGTGTGTATTGTGAGGGGAGTGTTCAAGGGCTTGTTCAACGACTGCTGAGTGCTGTTTGTTTAATGCCAAACCTCCTGAGCAGGGTTACATGTACTTGCCAATGTCAAATATCTTAATCTGAGCCTCAAATGCTGCGCTAATACTTTTCTCAGATGCAATGTCAAAGTTAGGCAGCATGTAAGTACAGCAGGGCTCGTGGCTTAGGGTATCTTATTAATGAATATCATCCCATTGCATATTAACTGCCTCAGCAGTGTCCTTATTAAAAATTTAACTTGCTATTTCTACAGTAAACATGATTATGTTTGCTTAGCAATAGATAACAAGAGCAAGTTCATGAACGCCAGATCCAGTGAAGGCTTCTTTGTGGCGAGTTTGCACGGTGGGGTTGAGCTTTGTACGGATTTTCTTTGGCTTAATAAGGATCGAATTTGTGCCGCAGCCTTTTCTTTAGTGAGCCACTAAGAGGCTCTCTTTCCATTACCCTGCTGCTTATTTTCACAAAACTTGTAAGAGTTTAATACCTTTGAGCCATCTGTCTCTCTTTCAAATCAGCCAATTCGTTCAAAAGTTACTGGGGGAGGTGATGAGGAGCTTGACACAGACAGACCAACACACAAAGCATGGTCCTGTGAGCAGCATTTCCTTAGGAAATCAGGCTAAATATACATTGCACAAATGGATTCTTAGAAGCAGTCTTTGTGGATTAGATCTCTTTCATATAATTTTCTATGGGTTTAAATTAAAAATTGGCTTATAATAATAGGTAGGAAGAGACTTTCAGCTTATAAATGGCTGCCTTTCCCTGGTTTTCAAATGCAGCATGAGAGAAAGCCTGAAACAAGGCCTGAAACAGCACCGGTATTTGTTCAAGAGCCCACCTCGGTTAAAGGAACCATCCAGCCATGGCAGTGGGATCTGCTTAGAAACCTGCACCTAATGGACTTGGACATCTGACTTGCCAGTTCACAGACTTCTTTTGCAATGCCCTTATTTACATTTGTCACCTTATTTACATATGTCAGCATTACATGGTGTCATCTCTGTCCAGGAGCTCGGGCATTACCGGGGGAGTTCAAATCTGCTCGCAGTGGCTAAGACTCTTATATCAGCCCCTGTCAGCTCAGGGTATGGTTCTGTTGGCATTGCAGCCCCATTGCTCCAGCTTTTCAACAGACACTTGACAAAATAAATTTACTGCCTCAAAAAGCAGTAACAGTGGTGGCTCTAGCGCTTATCTTAATGCACCACGTGGAGTTCCACCCAAACAAAGGAGGTTATGTTGAGCAACTGCGTGAGTCATTGTAGTATCGACGCTGAGTGTAGGCTTAGGGACAGCAGTTGGTTACAACAGACGGGAGGAGCACATGCTAAGAAAGATATCACTGTCGGCAGTTGAAAACACACCAAGGCCAGAGGCACATGGTATGTACGCATGGGTTATGGTGTGTACATATACAATACTTCTTTCTCGCTCAGTGATTAAAATATTTCAGTCATTGTCTGCTGGGAAATTTAGGTTTCTCGTGTTAAGTGACATATAATTGCATTAAACGGTAAAATGAGACTCTCACGTAACATTTGTCTCCACTTTGCCCTATTGTAGGGACAAAAATATTCTTGGGTCATAAATACCAATGGACCTTAGTCATAACTGTGTAGTTGCTTCATTATGGTACTGTAATGCCACAGGGTCATCTTCATGGCCTTATTGAAAGCCCACACCCAGGGCTGGCTGGGAGTGCCTAGTCCTGGACCGATACTCCCGCATGCACTGGTCACCATGGCGCATCTGAAAACTGCCCTGTTGCTGCAAAAATTCAGAAGTTATATCCTGTGTGCTTTTCATATGGAACGTGGCTACCACAGCAAATACCCTGTACATGTAGCATCTGATGTCTCTGGACAGAGGCTGAAGCAAGCGAGACTTCATTCCCACCAAAGTCCTGTGTCCAGACCCAAGGAGCCCATGTGTTAGGTGGCACCACAATGTGTGCTTTAAACCCTTTGGGCTGCCTACCCATTTGTTACCTCTATATATTCTGATTTATTAAGTGATGATACAACATAGTGGAACAGATACAGCGATACAGGCTTCCAGCATTTTGTAATAGTTTTATGCCCAGAGATTCATTTAAGATCAATACGACCAGTGAGGTTGAATCAGGACCAGAGTCCAGGTGTGTGAGGTACTGGGTATATGTAGCCAAGCGCAGTGTTTCAGGGACATGCGGTGTCTCAGCACATCAGGTACATATGACAGCTCTTCCTTATGCCTGCAATGAGCAGGTTCTTTCATTTGGTGGCAACAGCTTAATAGGATTGCAGAGGATATACATGCCAGTCATCCCATTGCGGGGTAATTTCTAATGACCTGCCTCTCTGTTGTGCCTCGCTCGTGGAAGAAGCCATCACACAGCTCATCAGAGTGAATTTAGCCTTATTTGTACTCGTCTGTCAAGTGTCTGAGCTCTTGTTTAAGCATCTCACTTACCACAGCAGAGAGGTACTAAAGGTTATTGTTGTCCTGTCTTTTTTAATTATGGCAGGACAGTATTTTAATAAATGGTGACAGAAGTAAACAAGTAACAGAACAGAAAATAAAGGTCTGTATTATACCAGAGCTATTAGTTAGCATCCCACCAGTCAGTTGGTTGCTAGTTGTAACATGTTAGTGCTGAGGACCTGCATTAGCAAGAGCTATGTTTCCAAGGATTTGAGATAGATATATATACATATAGATAGCCAGTCTTTGCTACCTTATTAACATTCACAGGATGAGAGAAATATAACCATGACTATCTGTCTAGCAATAGACCATTTGGGAAAGACACAAAAGTATTGATTTCTATTTTACAGTGTTCAGTGATCATTAATTTCCCCATACCAGTTGCCATAATTAAGTTAAGGCTCGCTCTCCCGAGCATGAACACATGATAGCTCACCACACAGCTGGGGTTTGATGTGCAATGAATAAAACCAGATCTTTAACACCAGCTCCCACCATTTAGAGAAAGTAAAGAGGGTAACTCTTACGTCTTTTCATGCATACCAGGATGGGATCAGAATTGTTGAAAACTTGGGTAATCAATATTGTCTGACACAATGCAGTGACTGAGCAGGTGGGTACTCACATCGGTTGGTGGCTTGGTGTCCCCAGGATCCAGACGCTGCTCAGGCCACTCGCATGCTGGGGCAGATACTGAAGGGTACTGAAGGGGTCCTGAGCAGAATAGAGGTGGTCACAACTCTGACAGAGAGGCTGGGGACCAAACTGACCTTCTCAGACTTTACATTTGTTACTTGCTCCAGGTACTCTATGTTGCTGGAGTTTCTCGCACTGACCCCAGTGAGAAAATCAGGCATCTTGATGCTGTTCTGCATTAATTATATTTCTCCTTTCATTTTTCAAGTCTCTGAAACCAGATTCTCTTCTTACTTGGCGTATTCCTTAGAGCTCAATAAGATGTGTGAAATATTTTTTTAATCTTGAGCAATTACGGAGCTTTTTGGATGTGGCTCCCAGGGAAAATATGTCTCATATCTGTGTCTGATTTGAGAACAGGTAAACTGTTTGAATTTACATTTACATGCATGAAAATCACCTCTGGGCTGAGATTAAGTCCAGAAAGCGTCAGCCCCAAAGGCACTAGAACTTCTAGGAAATGCAAATGAGGGTTAAGAACTGAATTTGTTGTTGAGCAATTATCTTCAAAGTAACTAATACTAACTAATCTTCTGCACAAAATGATGAAGTTCTCTTGTGTGGCTGCAAAATTCTCTGGTAGCTGCAGTCATGGGATATGCTCAGTCTTCAGTAATGGAAGAAGGGGCTGTGAACAGACAGGATGAGTGTGTGGGACAGTGGCTGGAGACTCAAGCTTTGTAGAAATCTTGCAGCCAAAATTCCTGAGTGAAGCAACACTTCACTGATAGGAAGGGCTGCACGGGCAGGCTGGAGGAGATTCTTGGCCTTTGGAGGCTGAGGATGTTCTCTGGTGCCTTTGCCCCTCCCAGGATGATTCAATTCAGGTTTGAGCAAGTAGTGCCAGTGCCCAAATTCGTGTTCAGACTCGGGCCCAAATCTTTCCCAACCACTCCGCTGAGCTGTTAGTGTGTAAAATGACAGGCTGGGTTTTCCATCTTGCAGTACGTTATTTGAAAGGAAGGGAGTGTCCTCTGCTCTCAAGAAGAGAGAGGCTTCCTTTGTATTTTACTCTCACTGATGATTTATTGCATCCAAAGAGTTGCTTTTTCTTCCTAAGCTGCAGCTTTGGAAAATTACAATTCTACATTTCGAAAGCCAGTTTAGTTCTTGTGGTATACAGTTAAATAGAACAGCTGTGTTAGGGATATCTCTTTGCAAGAAGCACTACTAATTTCGAAAGCTTTGAATAAGTCTTGCTGAAGTTTTCCTTGAGTTTCATAATAAAAAGTATTAAATCTATATAAAAACGCAGGAATCCAAAATGTAATACTTATATCTCATTTAAATGACCATATTATGTGGTAAAGGTGTGCTTGCTTTTTAAAGATAATAGAGTCCTGCTTCTTGCAAATTAGCTAATAGAAATTGTGTGATTAAGGAGCTAATGCAGTTTATAACAGCTCTCTTGTTACAATAAGAAGTGAAAACTAAATTTTGCTCTTGGTTTCACTTTACTGAGCTCATCAGCAATTGGAAACTTGAAAACAACCTGATATCCAGCTCTGTACCCATCCTGGAAATACCATTCAGCACTCGGGATATGAAAGGCTCCTATTTATCACCAGAGAAAGAACATTGGATCTGTAAACTGCTCTTCACTGGAAGCAAAATCCCATGTTGTTGCTTGTTCTCAGTGTCTATGGTTCTGGTCTCAGTGCTGCCCTCTTTCCTGGGCATCTGGCATTCAGTGATTTGTATGTTTCAATTAAGTTGCTGTAAAAAAATGAGTAGCTTGAGGGCACTGGTTTATTACTGGTATCCAACTCTGTTTTCATTTACTAAATGACATTCTGAAAGCTTCTATTCTGAACGTAATCACCTTAGGGTATCCACTGAGCACAGCCTGGATGATTCAATTATTACTGAATGCTCTTCTCTCCCCAGAACATAGGGCTTCACCCATTAGCAACACATTTAGTGTTTCACAGTTGTTCTCATTGCACTCATCAGGGTTTTCCCAGGAACATACTGGAAGGAGACATCTTGCTGCTGCTTCTTGAAAACTTCTCATCTTTATGTCTCTTCTTACAGTAGCTGACTTCTCCACATGAGCGTGTTCAAGCTGATAGACATAGTTTTTTGTTCTATTTCTTTGCAACTACACTTTTTTTTTTTTTTTAGGAAATATTTGCATACTTACCATAAAGCTAAATTACAGAAATTTATAGGAAATGCTTCATCCACAGGGATTATCAGACAAAATTAGTTTCCATAAAGCTTGTTTGGGAGCTAGTGAGAATTTCAGAGCTTGCAGCAAGTCTGCAATTTACAGGTCAGAGCACTCAATAAATTTGCATAGCTATGACAATAAATTATATACAAGAGAACAAAAGGTTGAAAAGAATGAATGCGGCAAACTTTATATATCCTTTCTGAAATGCCATCAGGAGTGAATGTGTTAGCAATCATTGAACTTAAATATTTTTGAAATTTTCCAAATCTCAGTTTACCTGGTACCCCTCTTTTAATAGACACTTTTGAGTAAGAAGATGGTAGCCACTGGCTGAACCGACATGTATTTGAGGATTTCCTTAGTCATTACTGAAAATTAGCTGAAGTCCCTTATCAGCAGATATCCCAGGTAATTCTGTGTGCCTCTTTATCCTCAGCTGCTGCTGTTCCATTGCCAGTACTATTCCACAGTATCTCTGGATGTGTGCTTTTACTTCCTGACTAACACACCTTCCTGCCACACACTCAACACAATTTGAAGTCTTTTTCCCCTCTGCTTTGCCGCTTAACACCTCAGCCATCTCAGCTGCCCCAGCAGCTCAGTCCAACCCCCACCTTCTTCCCCCACAAGTGTTACTGGCCGTACTGGTCTTTTAATCACTCAAACTTAAACTTTTCAGGCCTTTTATGGTGACACAATGGGTTTGAAACATTTAGTAAAAGTATGCCAGATTTGACAAACATCTGGTGAACCGAGATGTCCTTCAATAGCTCAGCTGACAGGCTGTGAGGGGAGCCAGAACTTTCAGGGTCCGCTGTGCTGGTACAGATTCCCTGTGTCCTAGTGAGGAGCCTGGAAATCACAACAAAGACTTGCTCGGGGCAATTCTGTTTATGCATGGGTCTTCTGAGTCCATGCACATTAGACAGGTCACCTGAAACCACCTCAAAACTGTCAAGCCTGGAGTTCACGGTGAGTGCTGCCTGCTGTGTTGCTGTGGTCAATGACTTGGCTCTTGACTTCATACCAAAAAATGTGTCATTGCATCCTTGTCCTTCAGATGGGAAATCAAGAGGCATTGACAAAGGGTGAAGCCAAACACTTTCCTCCCGGTATTTCTGAAAGGTGAATATGTTTGAATTTCAGTTTGGAAGAAAATTTAGAAAAATCACTTTTTATCCTGCTCAAAATTAAACTGAACTTCTGTGTCTCCTGCATGTGGCAAATAGCATAAGCACATACCTTCCCAGCTAATCAACAACCCCAGGGCAAGCAGAAGAACATGAGAAATAATGGCAGTGTTCATGAGTCTCAGGAGGAACAGAAGGGCCTGCTGTGATAGGACAAGGGGTGATAGTTTTAAACTAAAAGAGGGTTGATTTAGACTAGATACAAGGAAGAAATGTTTTTTATGAAGGGGTGGTGAAACACTGGAACTGGTTGCCCAGAGAGATGGTAGATGCCCCATCCAAGAAACTTTCAAGGTCGGGTTGGAAGGGGCTCTAAGCAACCTGATCTAGTTGAAGATGTCCCTGCTTGTTGGAGTGGGGTTGGACTACATGACTGTTAAAGGTCCCTTCCAACCCAGTTTATACTATAATTCTATTAAAAACTTGACAGAATATGAAGCAGACATGTGATGACCAGAAAATCTGCTCTTTTTTTTTTCTCTTTTCTAATCAGAAAACAGAATTTGTTTCTAGTATGAGTGGCATACTAATTCCCCAAGGTCTGATTTTTGCATACATTCAAGCTTAGCAATCAACAAAAATGTATTAGGCCTTATCTTCTGCTCCTTCTGTAGTACAACTGGTGTTGTAAAAAAATAGGATACAAGAGGAAGTCACAGCATAAAATATGAATTGAGGCTTTATGAAGGCATTGTTAAAATCTTGCCATCTGTGAAGAGACGAGGTTTAATATTTCTTCCATTTGCAAGTCAATGAACTTGCACCAATGCAAATCTGATTAAATCAAAGGGGTAATCAGTTCCAATTATTTTTATTAATGACCACAGCTATAATCACTGTAAACAAAGAGTTTCTGACACTTAATAGAAAGATTTAACCTTGTAAAGCTTAAACCCATTAGTTCATTTGGCCTGGCCTCCTGTCTATCTCATGGCTTGTGTTGAGAACAGAATTTGGTTGTTTAGCATCAGCGTCCTTCCCTGAAACTCATCCTATCTTGCCTTGGAGGAAAAAAAAAAAAAAAAGAAAAAA